>SNQJ01S0004895.1:7585-25786 GCA_010110895.2 Picea sitchensis | reverse complement strand
TCATATATGATAAAACATATTATGTTTTCTCTAATATATGAGGGTGGGGGGTAATATTAGAGAAAACACAATATATTTTCTGTAATATTAACCACCTTGTGTTTTCTCTAATACTACCCCCACCGCCACCCCCACCCTCATATATGAGAAAACATATTATGTTTTCTCTATTATTTCCACCTGTTAGTCCTTAACCTTGTTTTTGAATGATTGGGTGTCCTTAATCCCTCTTCTACCCATTTTCCATAATTTTTTGCTAAAAAATTGTTTTTCCCTCTTGGCTTGAAAGCTTATTTTTCAATATTTTATGCATATTTTAAATGATTTTGAGGTTTTTAAAGATTAGGATTTGATATGAAAATTTTCTTTCACATCATTTGAATTTTTAAATTTTGCCAAGTTAGAAAAGGCATTGCAAGAATAGCGTTATTCTTGTAGTGTCAGGAATAATCATTGCTCTGCATATGCCACCTTGCCCAGATTGTGTCCTAACATTTTAAATCATGATTAGAGGATCTGTATACCTCTTTATGATCTATTTCGGGTTGTTATTCTTATGATAACAACTATATACAAATGATTGAGCTGTACTCACCACCTCTACATCAAATAAACATGCCCGATTATCATGAATGAAATCGTCATCCACCTATTTTATTATGTCTGTTATTCTATGCAGGGTTTGTAGGTAAAGAGAAAACTTCTAGTTTTTTAACAGCTCTCGGGAATTGAATATTCAACACTCGAGCTTCTCAGAATTGTCTATAGGATCGTATCATTGATATGGCGCACAAAAAGAGTGGCCAAATAATTAGATTGGATCCTGAATGTACAAAATTGCTCGAAGCATTTCCTCAGATGGCCCATAAATTCAAGGATGTTGGTTGGTTCGACTTATTCGCAACGTTCCAGGGTCATGAAAAACATATCTCTATGACATTTGCATAGAATTTTGATGGATTTGAATCTGTGGTTGGAAAACTTCTAATGCACGTGACAAAGCATTCCATTTCTAAAGCATGCAGATTACTAGTATATTGGGAAAGATGGTCAAAGAAGGAAAATGTAGTCATGGAGTTTGTGAATCAGTTTTTAGTTCCAAAAAAAAAAAAAACCTAACTAGAGCAAGGGTATACCACACAACTGGGTAAGGAAAGAATGGCACACTTCCTTGCTGATTATCCACAGGTACATTACATGTGAAGACAGGTTTTCTCTGGTCCATCTCTATCATATTAGACCGTTGATTCATGTAAATGGTGATTACCCTCTTAACTTACCCTATTTTATATTAAAAAGTTTATCCAAGATTTCTAAGAGGATCCAGTCCCATCCTGCTACAGAAAAAAGCAGTCTTTTTCATCAAGGTTTGATTAGAACATTAATAGTCTTCTCCTTAAATGAAGTCCATAGGTCTTGGGACTGGTTAATCCAGTCATTAAAACCTAACCTAACCTACAATCAACTAAATATAAAACTGTCAAGGGGAAGAAACCTTGTAGGTTAGGGGAATCTTCTTTCATCAAAACTTCAGTAGCTTGAGAAGTTTTGATGAAAGAAGATTCCCCTACAACTAGGGTAACTCATGATGGCAAGAGAAAATTACAAACCCAACAAGTTGTGGGTGATTTGCATATGGGTAAAGTTGATGAAAAAGGCACTACTAGTCGAGGTAAAAAACCTAAAATGAATGAAGAAGCTAACATCCATCCTGATCTAGATATAAAGAGGGAATTTGATGAATATGAAGATTATATCACAAGTCCAGTCCAGACTCGAGTCAAACATAAGCAACAATCTACAAGAAAGAAAACTGCAAAAGGTAAAAAATAGAGTAAAAAGAAAACACTTGTACCTGAATGCCCTAGAAGAAATTCTACCAGAGCTGCCAATACATTTATATTGAATTATAAAGAAATGTTTCATCCTTCCATCAAGAAGGAGAATCTCATAATCATATAAAATAATTCAGAGGATTCTAAAAAGGAGATAAAAAAATAGGCAGTGGCATCTTTAAGCAGGAAAGAGAAGGACTCTGAGGAATAAAAGAATAAACAAGAAAAGGGAAAGCATATCGCAAAGGACTCCAGAAGACCCGTGACCAGAGAAACTACAAATTCAGATTTAGTATCTGAATTTGTATTTAAGGGGACAAATGCAGTTTATTATGACATAAATGATATTTTTCCAGAACTAAACCAACTACAGGATATTCCAGAAATCAGAGAATCTGAAAGCTATGAGGAACAAGATCTTAGCACTGGGTTATCCTCCAAATATGAAATTAATTTAAGGAAACCCAAATCCTCCATATATTTGAACCTACCTTCTCCAGTAGAAGAACATTTAGAGTTCATGGTGAACATAACATAAAGAAGAAAAGAGATAAATCAAACACAGGAAATACTCTATTTTTTCTGTTTTAGTCCTTATCTTAAAGAGTAGTTTATGAAACGATGGAGATGAAATTTTGGAAACAAAAAAAGGTTTTTTTTGGGAATGGGCCCCTTCACAAACAAATATCTTGGTGTTTACAAAACTATCACATTTTAAGAGATTTGAATATATCTTTGAGGCCTATTTTTCAGAGATTTCACAATAAATAATTTCCTGTTTTAGTCACTAATTTTGGGCGAGGTTATAAACCAGTTGGAGATTGATTTTTGGAAACAGAAATATTTTTTTGTTGGGAACGGGCCCCTTCACAAAACCCTCTCTCGGATTTTACACAGCTATCACCATTTGGGAGATATGAAGATATGGTTGGACCCTAGTTTTCAAGAATTTGCCAGATTTATTTTCCTAAAAAATCTCATGGACAATAGTTGACAAGCCACCTCATCAATTCAACTTGGATATCAGATTTGATCTTCTCCTTGATTATTTGAAACACAAAACTAAATATATATGAGGAGGTTTCAGATCCATTTCTTTTGGATCTTGATAATTATGTACTGTTTCTATATAAACTCTATAAAAGGAGAAGTTAGGGGTCGATTAGTTGGGTATTCAATGATCTTTTTTGTAAAAATACACTGTAAGACAAGATTATATTCCATATTGATACTAAATGGAAAATACATGTTGATGGTGAGATCCTTTTTCATATCTTATTCTATTTCTTTTCTTACTTGAATTCATTTATTCTATTGCAATGCACATGATTTCTTGATTGTAAGTAACACAATGAATATTTTGTTGTTTTTGTTTATAATCAAGATTGTTTTCAAGTACATGTTCTTGTTTCCTAATTATATTTTGAAATAAGAAATCCATATGTGATTTGAAAAACTAGATACTCTCGTACTTTCCCCTTATTTATTTACCTTACTTTATGACCTATTAAGGTGACTACCATTTACTAAATCAATGGGATGTTTACTTGCTTTTACATTTGGGTTATATGTTTATTTGAATCCTTGAACCAGATTTCAACCATTTTCTAAAAACCTTTTCAGAAAACCCTTAGAAATACCATTGTAATAACATGATGATGCCCTAGCTTTCCCTCTCAAAGTCAAGTGCAACTTTAGGGACTAACAACGCCCACCCCCACCCCGACCGCCACCCTCATATTAGAGTAAACATACATAATATGTTTTCTCTAATATTACCCCTTGCCCCCACCCTCATATAAGAGTGTGGGGGGGATAGTATTAGAGAAATGATATTATAAGGGTGGGGGTGGAGGGTAATATTAAAGAAAACATATTATGTTTTCTCTAATATTCTTCCCCACCCCCACCCTCATATATGAGGGTGAGGGTGTGGGTGGTGGGGAATATTAGAGAAAACACAATATTTTTTTTCTAATATTACCCCCCAACCCCACCCTTATAATATTTTTTCTCTAATATTAACCCCCACCCTCACTCTCTTATACGAGGGTGGGGGTCGGGCCTAATATTAGAGAAAACATATTACGGGGTTGGGGGTGGGGGGAAAAATTAGATAAAACATAATATGTTTTCTCTAATATTAACCCCCATACCAATATTACCCCCCACCCCCACCCACATATATGAGGGTGGGAGTGGAGGGTAATATTAGAGAAAACATACTATGTTTTATTTAATATTACTCCGCACCCCAACCCTTGTAACATGTTTTCTCTAATATTACCCCCAACCCCCACCCTCATATATTAGGATATTATGTTTTCTCTAATATTACACCCCATCGCCACACTTATAATATTTTTTTCTCTAATATTACCCCCCACCCACACCCTCATATATGAAGATGAGGCTAGGGGTTAATAATAGAGAATAAAACCCCCAGTCTCATATATGAGAATGGGGTTGGGGGTAATATTAGAGAAAACATATTATGTATGTATGTTTTCTCTAATATTCCCCCCCACCCTCATATATGATGGTGGGTGTGGGGGGTAATATTGCATAAAAAATAATGGTGGGGTGGGAGGTGATATTAGAGAAAAGATAAAATGTTTTGTCTAATATCACTGCCCACTCCCACCCCACCCCACCCTCATATATGAGTGTGGGGGTAATATTTTTTCTCTAATATTACCCCCCACCACCACCCTCATACACGAGGGTGGGGTGGTAGTGGGTAGTGATATTAGACAAAACATTTTATCTTTTCTCTAATATCACCCCCACCCTTATATATGCAGGTGGGGGTGGGGGGTAATATTAGAGAAAACATAATATGTTTTCTCTAATGTTATCCCCCACCCCCACCCGCATATATAGGGGCGGGGGTGATATTAGAGAAAACATAATATGTTTTCTCTAATATAAGGGGGGGATGATATTAGAGAAAACATATTATGTTTTCTCTAATATCAACCCCCACACCCACCCTCCTATATGAAGGTGGGGTGGGGGTGGGTGGTGATATTAGAGAAAACATAATATTTTTTCTCTAATATCACCCTTACCCTTACCCATATAACTACACATACAAAAACTAAAAATAATACTATGTAAAACATAAAGGACAATAACCTTAGGTTCATAAAAATTCAAGCATGCTTATTTTTTTTGGAAAATAATCCACAAAATTGATAAGGATGTTCCACCCAATGAAAAGAACTTGGGTGGATCACCCTTACAGTAAAAGGTTTCTAATTTTATTTGGTGAAGTAACATTGGGAGGAATCAATGTTGACCAAGTCAAAAATTCAGAATGATCAAATTTGAATACGTTAATCTAACCTTCATTATAAATGGGAAAGAGTAAAAGGTGAACTAGTTGTTCAATTTTATTATGGTATCTTTTCATGGAAAGAACATTGGCTGACTCTAGAAGTAGTGAGAGGGTTCGTAACAATATTCTTCAAATAAGTGCTCTCTCTTTGACCATGGGTTTTCTTCCAAACCAATTTGGTAGTTTCCTAGGTAAATATTGTATTCCTTATATGTTGTACATTTACTTGCTTCTATTGTGTTAAAATAATGCATGTTCACGAAAAAGGATGATTAGATCTTACAAGTGCATTTACTTTCTTCTAAAATGTATACCGACTAAAAATATTGGTTTTCTAACTTTTATTTTATGATTCATGTTTCTTCTTTTCCTTCCTAAAGATAAAATCCTATAAGGAAATTCATTACAAAAGGTATGATTACTTAATCATAATAATACCGTAAAATGTTTTCTTGTCATCCTTTATCATGATCATGGTTTTCCATAATATCAATTAGTATATGATTTAGGTTTTAGGTGCTTGGGGTGTTGATATATATAAGAAATTCTACCAAGGGTCTGCCAAGATGGGATGAATTGTGAGAGCCTTTGAAAGATGATATATTGAAACTATGAAATAAGATAAATTGGCGGAGTGGTCTATAGAAAGTATATGCATATTGAGAAGGGCATGTAAACAATGAAACCCACTTTTTTTATCAACCGATTTTATTAGTGGTAAATGGGCTCATTCAACTCTTGTAAGAAATCATGGCTACTTATGTCAAATGATACCCACAAGAAATATGTTATGCTTAATGTTTCCTCGCTAGAACTTGGAAACCTTCCATATCCTTTCCCTTCACAGAGGGAATACAAAATTTTATTACAATGCATTGGTCCACACAAGATTATTCCATGTAAACCCGATTTATCTATCGAACAAGGGTGACATTGCCCTTACTATATGCAATCCTCTAACACAAGGGTTATTGTCACATTCATAGTGGGAGGGGACATTGACCATATATACACCTACTAAGTCTTCAATTAATGTTACATATAGTCTATATGGTGTCCCTCCCCTTCCAATATGGATGTGAAAATAACCCTTGTTATGGTTGAAAAGGAAGTAAGTTCGAAGGACGTTTGTGTTATAGGATTATAGGTAGTAAGGGAAATGGAACCTTGGTTCGATAGAAAAAGTAGTTTTACCAGGAATAGACCTATTGGATCGATGCATTGTAATAAAAGTATTAGCTTCCTTCTATTAAGGGAAGGGAGATGAAGAGTTTCCAAGTTATAGTGAGGAAACAATAATCCCAACCATTGTGTTTTGCATAGGTATCATTCCACATAAGTAGCCATGGATGATGGGTAGGAGGTGAATGATCCCATTTACCAGTCATGAAATTGGTTGATCAAAAAATTGTATTCTATTATTTACATATCCTTCTCAATCTGCATAAACATTTCATAGGCAGTCACACCATTATCTCATCTTTCAAAATCTCTGGAAATTCATTCCATATTGAAAGGCCCTTGGCATGATTTCTCATCTTTATTTACACTCCAAAAACCTACATCAAATACTGAATGACATTAAATGGATAATCATGCTCATGAGAAAGCGTGACAGAGAAACACATAATACGATATTGTTATGATTAAAAAGTCATACCTTTTGCAATGAATTTCCTAATACTATTGTATCAAGAAACATGAATCACAAAATAAAACTTACATTAGGAAATGGAACCAATATTTCTATTTTTTATGTTAATGGGATTGAATAAATGAAATAACTAAGGTATAGTTAAAAAATAAAACAACAAATAATAATAATAAAAAGGATATATATGTGTGTGACCATTTAAAAATTTGGGAGTGATTAAAGTAACATATATTTTATAATAATTTAACAATATAGTTTTCAAAATAATAATAATAATAAGTCCTATCAAATTATATTTAAAAATAAATATATAACAATAAATCTACATGTCGAAGAATACCTAGTTCGATGTGATATTGATTGGCATTCATACAGTTTGGAAAAATGACTAATATTAATGGTTACCATCCACCAATTTATAAATGGTTCTTATATTTACATGGAATTTGGATATGTTTGTGGTTATACATTAATTTTATTAAGATATGCATAATTATTGCACTAGAGCGGAAGATGGGATATAGAGCGGAAGATGGGACATAGACAATTAAATTCAAAAGGAAAATTTTTAGGATAATATTTTAAGGTCGATGAATATCTTATATTATTTAAATATGTCATATTTTACCTTATATCTCAAACATAATATGTTTTTGTTAATATCACCCCCACCCTCATATATAAGGGTGTCAGTGGAGGATGATATTAGAGAAAACAAAATATGAGGGTGAGGGTGGGGGTACGGGTTAATATTAGAGAAAACATAATATGAGGGTGGGGGTTTTTCCTCAACAGACAGATATTGTAAGAAACTTCTTCTTCCGTAGAGGGTGAGGTGTTTTCTCTAATATCACCCGCCACCCCCACTCTCATATATGAGGGTGGGGGTTGGGGGTGATATTATAGAAAACATATATATGAGCATAGAACTACAATGATTCTAGGATTCCTTTGGGATTGGGTATGGATACATACCTTTGGATTTATACATGGAAAGGGAAGGATTCTCAACCTTTGTTTTGGGAAAAGATTTAAATAGCTATTAGGTTTGAGTATACTTTTGAATGTTGGAAATAACTCTTCTAGTAATGTATCCAATACCATTTTTGCTTTGTTGAGGGTATGTGGTATTTCTTGAAACCACCAAGTTCAAATCAACATCTCATCTATCATATCAAAATTGATCATATGAACTCACTATAAAATACAATAGAAAAAATAAAACTATATCATACTTTATCCATTGATTTAAAAATTAACACATGCATGAAGATTTATAATAATTTTAATCATAAATATGAAAATTAAAATAATGAACATAGCACTACAAATACACAAAATGGAAATAATAATATGTAGAACATAAAGCACAATAACCTTGGGTTCATAAAAAAAGTTCAAGTATACTTATGTTTATGGAAAATAATCCACAAAATGGATCAAGGATGTTACACCCAATGAAAGGAACTTGGGTGGATCACGCTTATTGCAAAAGGTTTCTAATTTGATTGGATGAAGTACAGTTGGGAGGAATCAATGTTGACCAAGTTAAAAAATAAGAATGATCAAATTTGAATACGTCAATCTAACCTTCATTATAAATGAGAAGTAGTGAGAGGGGTTGTAACAATATTATTCAAGTGAGTGCTCTCTTTTTAGCCAAGACTTTTCCTCCAAACCAATTTGGTAGTTTCCTATGTAAATATTTTCTTCCTTATATGTTGTACATCTACTTGCTTATATTGTGTTAAATTACTTGCTTATATTGTGTTAAATTAATGTATGTTCACAAAAAAAAAAAGGACGATTAAATCTTACAAGTGCATTTACTTGCTTCTAACAATGTACGCTGACTAAAAATATTGGTTGTCTAACTTTTCTCTTATGATTCATATTTTTTGTTTTCCTTCTTAAAGATAAAATCCTATAAGGAAATTCACTGCAAAAGGTATTATTACTTAATCATAATAATACCGTAATATGTTTTTTTTCCATCCTTTCTCATCAACATGGTTTTCCATAATATCAATGAGTATATGATCCAGGTGCTTGGGGTGTTGATAAATATTAGAAATCCTAGCGAGGGTCTATCAATATGGGATGAATTGAGAGGGTCTTTGAAAGAGGAGACATTGAACCTCTGAAATAGTAGACATTGGCGGGGTTGTCTATTGAAAGTCTATGTATATTGAGAAGGGCATGTAAACAATGGAGCCCACTTCTTTTTATCAACCAATTTCATTAGTGGTAAATGGGCTCATTCACCTCCTGTAAGAAGTCGTGGCTCTTATGTCGAATGATACCCACTGAGAATCTCTTATGCTTAATGTTTCCTCGCTAGCACTTGGAAACCTTCCATATCCCTTCCCTTCACAAAGGGAATCAAACATTTCATTACAACACATTGGTCCACATAAGTCTATTCCTTGTAAACCTGATTTATCTACCAAACCAGGGTGACATTGTCCTTACAATATGCAATCCTCTAACGCAAAGGTTGTTGTAACATGCATAGTGGTAAGGGAGGGTGACCATATATACACCTACTAAGTCTTGAATTAATGTTACATGTGGTCTATATGGTGTCCCTCACCTACCACTATGGATGTGGAAATAACACTTGATATGGTTGACAAGGAAGGAAGTTCGAAGGACGTTTGTGTTATAGGATTGTAGATAGTAAGCGAAATGGAACCTTGGTTTAATGGACAAATTAGGTTTACAAGGAATATACCTATTGAATCGATGCATTGTAATAAAAGTGTTAACTTCCCTCACTGAAGGGAATGTCGATGAAGGTTTTCCAAATCCTAGTGAGGAAACAATAATCCCAACACTTTTGTTTTTTAGGTATCATTCCACATAAGTAGCCATGGCTTCTAGGTAAGACGTGAATGATCCCATCTACTAGTGATGAAATTGGTTGATAATTTTTTTTTTTTTCCATTGTTTACATACCTTCTAAATCTACATAAACATTTCATAGGAAGTCACACAATATATCGTGTTTCAAAGGCTCTCGAAATTCATCCCATCTTGAAAGGCCCTTGGCATGCTTTCACATCTTTATCAAACTCCAAGAACCTACATCAAATACTGTTTGACATTAAATGGATAATCATGCTCATGATAAAGGGTGATAGAGAAACACATATTACGATATTATTATTATTAATAAATCATACTTTTTGCAATGAATTTCCAAATACTATTGTATCAAGAAACATGAATCACAAAATAAAACTTACATTAGAAAATGGAACCAATCTTTCTATCTTTTTATGTTAATGGGATTGAATAAATGAGATAACTAATGATGATGTAGTTAAAAAATAAAACAACAAATAATAGAAAATGGAACCAATCTTTCTATCTTTTTATGTTAATGGGATTGAATAAATGAGATAATTAATGATGGTGTAGTTAAAAAATAAAACAACAAATAATAAAGAAAAAGAGGATATATAAGTGTAGTTAAAAAATAAAACAACAAATAATAAAGAAAAAGAGGATATATATATGAATGAGACCATTTACAAATTTTTATGTTAATGAGATTGAATAAATGAAATAACTAATGGTGTTGTTAAAAAATAAAATAGCAAATAATAAAGAAAAAGAGGATATATATATATATATATATATATGAGAGAACATTTACAAATTTTGGAGTGATTAAAGTTGAACATATCTTTTATAATAATTTAACATTATACTTGTCAAAATAATAATTAAAAAAATCTTATCAAATTTTTATTAAAAGAATATATAATACACACCAATAATTCTACCTGTCGAAGAATACCTAGTTCGATGTGATATTGATTGGAAGTCAAAATAATAATTAAAAAAATCTTATCAAATTTTTATTAAAAGAATATATAATACACACCAATAATTCTACCTATCGAAGAATACCTAGTTCGATGTGATATTGATTGGAAGTCATACAGAAAAATGACGTATATTAATGGTTAACATCTACCACTTTATAAATGGTGCTTAGATTTACATGGAATTTGGATATGTTTGTGGTTATACATTCATCTTGATGCATAATTATAGCACTATAGCGGAAGATGGGATATAGAGTGGAATATGGGATATGGACCATTATTTTCAAAAGGAAATTTAGGAATTTAGGAAAATATTTTAGGGTCGAAGGATATCTTATATTATTTAAATATGTCATATTTTACTTTATAGTATATTGTTATTTTTGGGTATAAATAATCACACTATAAAATAAATTTGAAATTATATTTGTCTTTTTTTTCAAATGTACTATATCAATTTGGAATCATATTTACATGTTTTCAAGTGGAAGGGGACAATTTCCGCCATCACTAAGTGTGAATTTGATTGATTTTCACCAAAGTTGTTCAAAGTAAAATATCATTAGATGAATGATTGGTGTTTTTCTTTATTATTTTTTATATTCATTTATAAATATGGGGTTTCAATATTTTCATAATCTAAGTTTCAAGGTTTTATAATTTAGTCTTGAATCTATATTATTTATATTATTTATTTGGTTGATTTAAATTTGATAATGCCTTAATATTACAAAGCAAAAATCATCTATGAGTTATGTTTTTTTTGTTTCCAAGTCAATACATATTCGATAAACCAAAATTTTCATCCTAGTATCAATAAATTTACAAAATATTTGTGTTACCAATCACCATCTATGATAGCTCAATAATTTTGACATTGTAAAAGAAAATAGTGAAAATAAGTATTAGATTTTCTGGATATTTTTTTTTTATAAAACTAGGTAATATAACTTTTATATTTTTTTTTTTATTGTAATAGAAATATTTTTTTTATAAAAATAATAGGTATTGTGTTTTTAATTGTAATATAAATTTTATATTTTTTATTGTAATAAAAACTTTTCTATTTTTAACATAATTGAAAACAAAAAAGGTTTATATTAGAATATAAACACAATATTTAGTTCTATAAAAAATAACTAGAAAATCATATACTTATTTTCACGTTTTTCACTTTTTTCTTTTACATTGTCAAAATGATTGAGATATCATAGATGGTGATTGGTAATCCTCAATGTTTTCAAAGTTTTTGGTATTGGGATGAAAATTTTGGTTTATCTAATATGTATTGACATGGAAATTAAAAATGAATATAGCTCATGTGTGATTCTTGCTTTATAATAGTAAGGCATCACCAAATTTAAATAAACCAAATAAATAATCTAGATTGAATATAAAACTATAAAACATTGAAATACTGACTATGAAAATATTGAAACTCCATATTTACAAATGAATCTAAAAAACAAAAATCAAGAACATGAATCTTTGATCACAAACTATCTTTTACTCCAAACACCTTGTGGTGAAAATCAATCAACTTCACACTTAGTGATGAAGAAAATTTGTTCCCTTCCACTTGAAAATAGGTGAATATGATTCCAAATTTGTGTGACACATTTGAAAATAGACCAATATCATTTCAAATTTCTTTTGTCCACTTGAAAATAAGATAATTTCCTTATGCTATACATGGTTGACTAATTATACCCAAAAATAATAATAAGGTTTCAAAATAATGTGAAATATAATATATTTAAATAATCTAAATATTCACTGACCTTAAAATATTGTTCTAAAAATTCAACTTTTCGCTATTTAAAAAAAAATAAAATCATTTAGATATCCTCTTTTTGCATAATATTTGTTGTTTTATTTTTTAACTAGAGCATCAATATTTATTTCATTTATTCAATACCATTAACATACAAATATTTGTTCCATGTCTGAATCTAACTTTTCTTTTATGATTCATGTTTCTTCTTTTCCTTCATAAAGGTACAATCCTATAAGGAAATTCATTCCATGAGGTATAATTTCTTAATCATAATAATATCATAATATGTTTTCCTATCACCCTTTATCATGAGCATGATTGTCATTTAATATCAATTAATATTTGACGTAGGTTCTGGGAGTGTTGATAAAGATGAGAAATCCTACCAAGGGCCTCCCCAAGATGGGATGATTTGCAAGAGCCTTTGAAAGAGGATATATTGACACAACTACTTGTCGAAAGTCTATGCAAATTGAGAGGGGTATGTAAACAATGGAATACACTTTGTTTATCAACCAGTTTCATCAGTGGTAAATGGGCGCATTCACTATTCCTCTTTGCACGACTAGCTCTAGCGTTTGCTTTGTTGCACTAGGCACGCAGGGGGTCAACAACTTCCTTGCATGAGGGTTTGAGGGCAGTGCCCCCGAGAATTTTTTTTTGCCTCGGGAAATGTGTCACATTTTTTACTCTTTTTTCATTTCACCTCGATTTTTGAGTCTATTGTTGGGCAATTTTTCGACACATGGTTTTCTATTTCTGATTAAGGAATTGGGGTTTTTGACTAATCGAGGTCATTGGGTTAGGGTTTTGGATGCCGCTAGCTCCTATATGTATATTGTATTGTAAACAATGTATCACTATGAATGAATATAGAATATGTTGGTTTTCCCAGTTTGGGTTTCCAAGGGAAAAATCTCTGTGTAATGTGTGTATTTTCCATTATATATTTTTTGTTCTTTTATTGAAAATATGTTTTCAGTAAAATATTGTACAAGGTTAAAATCTATATTTGGTATCAAATCTTTGTTGGATTCATGGGGACGCCTTTGTGGTCAAGGGTTTGGATCAAGACTGTGATAAGCCTTGTTATAGTGGGAGATCTGTGGTATTGATTTTTTAGGTGAAAATAAATGGCCAACAATTCAAAAATGGAGATCAAAAAGTTTAATGGGAATTTTTTTGAGTTGTGGAAGCTTAATATGGAATATCTGTTGGTGGAAATAGATCAGTGGATCACGCTGGATCTAGGTACTATAGCTACATGAGCTTCAATAGATGACTGAAAAAAGTGAGATAGGGAGGTGAAGAGCACAATATGATTGTGTCTCTCAGATTCAGTATTAGAGGAAGCTACAACCAAATATTTATGGGATAAGTTAAGGAAGTTGTATCAGTCTAAGTCCCTAGTAAATAAAATTTTCCTAAGAAAGAAGTTGTATAACCTAAGGATGAGAGACGGAGACTCGGTGGCAGAGCATTTGAACGCCTTCAATGCTGTGGTAAGTCAGTTAGTATCTGCTGAGATTAAAATTTCAAATGAAGATAAGTGTATTAGTTTACAATGCTCTTTACCAGACTCGTGGGATAGTTTGGTTGCGGCCATAGGTAGTAATACAACTTCCTTGAAGTTTGATGAAGTGGTCTCATCCTTGTTTTCGGAGAAGATGAGATGGAAGAACATGGAAGGGTAGAGCACATATTCATTATTTGCAAGAGGATGCTCCCAGGAAAGAAATAGATCTAAGTCCTCAAGTGGGATATCTAAATATACAGGTAGATATAAATCTCTCAGAAAGTTTGTAAAGGTATGCTGGAGATGTAGAAAACAAGGGTACTACAAGAAGTAGTGTAGATCCAAAATTAAGAAAAAGAAGGGATCTGAAGAAGCTGCTTCTATAGAAGAAAAGACCTCCAAGGAAGAAGGAGGGGATGTGTACTTGGATTCTTCAAGAGCACATGTATATCATGAGGCATGGTTGGTTGAATCAAGTGAAGCCTTTCATATGACTCCCCACAGGGAGTGGTTCTTTGAATATGAAAGTTTTGATGGAGGTAATGTTTTCCTAGGTGATGACTCAACAACTAGAATCATAGGACGATGAAAATTCAAGTTGAGGCTCATAGATGGAAGGATTATAACACTACTTGGTATTTTTCACATCCCAGGTTTGGCCAGAAATTTGATTTTTGTAAGAAAAATGGATGATGCAGGGGTAAAAATAATATTTGAAAAGGAAACCTACAGGATGGTTCGAGGAGCAATGGTGTTGCTGAAGGGAGTTCAATTTAGAACTCTGTATAAGCTGAAAGGAAGAAATATTAGTGATGGGTGTAACAGTTCCATTGTTCTTCATATTGGATTTGAAGAAGAAATAAATCCTACAGTCTCTGGAGAAAAGGTAATGTTGTGGCATCAAATACTGGGGCATGTCGGAGAGAAGGGTCTTTGACTACTACACGATAAAGGTATATTTGAAGGTATGTCTAATTCCTCTATGGATTTTGATTTATATGAACATTGTATGTAATACCCCTAGGATGAACCCCAATTGTAAATATAAATGTAAATATGTATTCAATCCACTAAAAACCCATGACATAGTCATAACAATAAATATATTAAGTATAAAACCCTTTAACATAAAGGGTAGAAAGTTAAAACCATCACCAATGATAATACAAGGTGTATGTATAAATGTTTAAAGGTTTGCTTTCAAGAACCAATGCTTGACCATTTGGTGAACCGCGATTAAATATAGGGTTAAACAATGATAAAATAAATGTGTAAACAACATGAGACTATTATGGCCTATGATGCTATAGTTACGCATTTCAAGACCACACTTCATAATTATAATGTGGGCCTAAGTAAGAAGAATTGTAATACTATATGAATCCATAAATGGTGAATATGATCCAAACTTAATATAGTCAGTTATAATTACCTCAATAAAAAGAATAATAACACTTATATACATGCAAAGAGAAGAAGTCCCATTTAACAATGACGACCAGTGTGGGTACCACTGAATGAGTATCCTATCATGGAAACACCATGAAAATTAGTTAATAACATTAAATAATCGTACGAGAAGAAATATTAAGAAAAGATACATAATAAAAGTGCCAATTATAATTGCACAATATACTTTGGATGATGGAATTAAAAAAAAAATGGATGGAAAGATTCATTACATATGGAAAACTAGTCTAAGCCACAAACAAGGAAGGGTAATGGGAAGATGAAGAAAGGAACTGGGAAGTGGTGAAAATTCCATAAAATTTCCTGGCACAAAACCGATGAATTTAGCTTGAATGAGCCATTGGTGGCCGAGTTGAAAGCCTCAGAGTCTGATTCAAGCTTCAACTCTGATTTAGAGCTAGACAAGGCGAATAAGATCATTGATGTAGAAACCAGTGCCACAATAGATACCACCAATATCCAACCAAAGGAATCAGAAGAGTTGGAGGAAGGTGAGCACCTTTTTTCACTCACATATGTGTTTGAAGGGCGCTCCACTACATTTCATTGTTTATTGTGAATCCAAAAAACCTCATCTCAACAGAGGTCATGAAGTGGTTAGATTTTTCGACAACACTACATCCACAACCATACAACATCGGGTGGCTCATCCAATGATGATATCTCCACATAATCCAATAGTTCAACCTACCCTATGACATCAATCCATTCAAGGATGAGGTATTGTGTGATGATTCCCCACTTGAATCTTGTGATTTTATTTTAGGAAATCCATATATGTGGAAACACCATGTTGTATATGAGTATATACTTCGTAGTGTCATTGTTACCATGATAAGACAATTGTACATGATCCCATAGGTAGCTCCACCTACCACAATTTCTTTCATCTCAACTAAGAAGTGTAGGAAGATCATCTCCTAGGATAGGAAATTTTTCCTCTTCATGATTCACTCTCAGATTGAACAAAAAGTTGCGGCCACATCCATAGCCTTTGCACCGGGTTCCTTTATGTAGAAAACGAAAGTGGACAAGCTCATGGAAAAATATCAAGACATCTTCACCTCACCTACTGGGGTGCCTCTGCAATGTTAGATCAAGCATTCTATTGAGATAACTCCTGGAATTTCTTTTCTTAATGGGCTAGTGTATTGGTGCTCTATCCTAGAAAATGAGGAAATCAAGTGCCAGATCTAATGATCCGAATTTAGGAGTGGAACAAACTGATTAACCGACCAAATACAATAAATATAGAGATATGAATAACAACATAGATATCCCGTGAAAAATATCTTCTATTGAATAAATGAAATAGGCAGAAACTGTAAAATTGCAGAACTGAAACACTTGCCAAATGGTGGTAGCTATCTCTGAGAAGAGATGTGGCTTCTATTCGCATCCTTTTGAGAAGAATGATTGCAATGAGGCTCCAAAGGCCTTTTTAACGTTACTCATGAATGAAAAAACCCTAGACATCCAAAAACCTAACCCTAGGAGATGAAACACCAAAATTTATATGGACCCCTATGGGTAAGTTGGTACCTCAACTTCTCGGGGTCGTAACTTTTGCATACGACCTCTGTTTTAGGTACATGATAGCCCGTTGGAAAGGTTTTTTCGAGAACTACATATTATGTTGTTAAACTCTAACTTTGTCTATAGTTTGAATGTGGCGAGCCAAAAAAACATTGTTTAGGGACCCAAAATGACCCTGGAAGTACATAAAGATGTGCTTACATGAAAACATACAAAATAAGCTAGTTGGATTAGGTGGGAGGCCACCAATATCCACCTGGAAGATGTGTATGGATTCAAACAACCCCAGAAGTGTAGAAAACACAATTACAAATAAGTACAAAAGGTGTTGAACTAAAAAATGTTAAGAGGAGTCAGTTGTTATAGGTGGGTGGCCACCAATATCCACTTGGGTTAGTCCTCCCCCCTTAGGAAGCAATGGTATCCATTGTGTTGATTTCCCCCATCAGGTGAGGAAAATTTTGTTAAATTTGGCCCCGAGTGAGCCACTTTCCTTGGTGGAGGAGCTACCCTACCTTGACAACCCGATAAAGTTGGATCCTTTGCTGGTGAGTTCCCTTGACCTATGTGTCCACTATATGATCAGTGGATGTATGTTCCATGCATTTAGGGTTGAGCTCTATTGGTGTGAGTTGTTCTAAGATCTCTGAGGTGTCCAATAATGGTGGAAAATATGGCCGAAGGAGGTCCACATTGAACACTGGGTGAAAGCCAAGGAATGGTGGAGTGTTGAGCTCAAAACATTGCTACCCACAACCTTGGTGATAGTGTAAGGCCCATAACGAAGTGGGCATAGTTTTTGATGGGGCCCTGTAAGACGCTCTTTCTGCAAATGCAACCAGAACTTGTCTCGAACTTGAAACTAGTGTGGTACACTGTGTTGATCATGGCGTTTCTTGTTCTTAGCATTGGATTTCTACAAAATATCATGGATATGTTGGAGGATTTGATGAATCCGCTCAATGAATATGGTGGCTTTGTTGGTCTCAGAATGAACATGAGAAGAGTTTGTCTGTTTGGTTGCAAGTGTTAGGATATTTAGACACTTAGGAGTTAGTTAAGATCTACTTGGTCTAATATGTCGTTAGGTAAACGTGTGTTTCTTTAGTATGCATTAGTATGCATTTGTAGTTAGGAAATCCGACGATCACGATATGTTCCCGACATAGAGTGATCCGACGGTTCATACTCTCCTCGATCTTAACGGCCATTGATCCGTGGCTTAACACCCGATTGG
>SNQJ01S0004894.1:325499-335918 GCA_010110895.2 Picea sitchensis | reverse complement strand
TACAATTGTCTACCCAAAGTAATATTAACATTGCGGGGTCTAGACTCATACACAACATGACGCTTCCACAAATATGGTTGTCCTAAAAGAAAATCACAAACTTCAAGGGGAGCAATATCACACAATACCTCATCTTTGAAAGGCTTGATGTCCTAGGGAATATGCCACTGTTGGCTGACACAAAGATCTCTTCCTTGATGAAGCCAGCCGATGGTGTAAGGTTGTGGGTGTGGTATCGTTGGCAGGTCCAACCACTTGACGACCTCTGCTGAAATCAGGTTCTTCTGACTACCACTATGGACAATGAAATGAATCGGAGCCCCCTTGACCCACATTTGCGAGTGAAAGAGGCGTTCCCCTTCCTCTGGTTCTTCTAGTTCGCTTGGCTGGAATTTGGTGGTAGCGACCATGGCACTAGGTTCAACATTGATAATATTCTTCGCTCCTTCGGGATTTGATTCAGAATCTGAATCAACCTCTGACTGGGAAGCCTTCATCTCGGCTACGAGGGACTACTTGGAGAGACATTCGTCGATGTTGTGCCAAGGAATTTTAGGGTACTCACACCATTTTCCCATGTCCTTCTTCGTCTTCTTGTTTCCCTTCTTGTGTTGCGGCTTGAACGGATTGTCCTGAGGGAGGCCATATTGAATTGGTCCCTTGCTGTGTGGGTTGGGGTTGCCTTTTCCCTGCTTCAACTATGAGGGGTTTGCAGATCCAAACTCTCATTATTTCTGCTTAAAGTTTTGGTCGATCTTGATAGCGTATCTATAAGTCGTGCCCAATGAGGTGATGTCCAGGAAATCCATTTATGTTTGAATGTATCTATGCAAATAACCATGGTATTTGAGCACCAGATGACACTCAGAATATTTGATACCCAATTTGGTGCGTAAGGTATGGAAAATATTGGCGAAGTCTGGTACTGTCTGGTCCCTTTCCTGATGTAGGCTGGTCCATCTGGTGTATTGGTCCTCGTAGCTTCCAACAAGGTAGTACTATTATTTAATGGCGTCCCGGAAGGAATCCCATGTAGGAGCCACCACAAAAATTACAGAGTCCTCCACGACCCTTTGCTCAGAGTACGTATCCCACTAGTCTTTAACATGGGGAAAGACCTTGAGTGAAAACGTGATATTTTCCCTATCGAAAAAATTATGGACCGAAAAATAGCCTTCGAGTAGATTCAACCATTTATCTACAACATCCGCATCTATCAGTCCTTCAAATAATGGAATATCAAAATTTACATGTACCTTGAAGGGGGTTGCATGGCCGCTTGATGAAGATGCTTCTCCCATGGGCAATCGTCGAAGGATATGAATGAAGTTCTCCATCATTTCGTTCCTTTGTCATGCGAGGGATTCCTCGAGCAACATTTTAATATGATCTCTTTCTCCATCATCTTTCTTTTCATCTCCCATGGGTTATTGTCGTCTCGGCGCGACCGACCTGGTAATGGCTCGATTGGTTCGAGTCCCAACTTCTTGTACCTAGACCTTGTTGGGGACATGCAAAAAGAAAAATAAATGAAGAGTGGACTGCTCTGATACCACTGATCCATATTTAGGATTTGAACGACTAATTAAAAGACTGAATAAAATAAACACAGAGATAGGAAGAATAAAACAAATATCCAGTGAACAATATCTTCTATTAAATAATGGAATATGCTGAAACTGTAAAACTGCAGAACTGAAACTTGCTCGAATGGTGGAAGCTATCACTTATAAGAGAAGTGGCTTCTACGCACACGATCCAGGTGGATATCGGTGGCCACCCACCTTTTCCAACTGGCTCAAAACAATTTTCTGGCAATTTTGGTAATTTATTATTTTTAGCAGTTTTTAACTTCCAGAGCCATTTTGAGGGCCTAAATGAATATTGTTTGGAATAAAGATTCTCAATGAATGATTAAGGATATGAATGATCCCCTTAAATGAATATCCTCTATGATACCTTTCCAACGAGCTATCGTGCGCTCCAAACGAAGATCGTATGCCAAAGTTATGCCCCCGAGAAGTTGATACACCAAGCTACCCAAAACAGGGTCCACAAAACTGTTGGCTTTTCATCTTCCGGGGTTAGGGTTTTGGATTTTCTTTATGATAAAAATGCCTTTGGAGCCTCATTGTAAAATCATCTTCTTGCGAATGCGAGTAGCGGACACATCTCTTCTCAGAGATAAGCTGCCACCATTCTAGCGAGTCTTTCACTCTGTATTTTTATCGTCTTTGTACATTTTCGCTCATTAATAGAAAATTGTGTATTACTATATCTCTGTGTTTATGGTTGCATCTCTGATACATTTATGTTATATTATTGGATATCTGATATATCTCTGTACATTTCTTTATTATATCTCAGCTCTCATTTCATGTCGAAAATAATCCCAATCAGTGGTATTAGAGCAGGTTTCTCTTGATCATTTTTCAGTGCATGTTTTCGACGAGGTCCGAGTATAGAAAGTTGGGTATCAAGCTTATCTCTCTTGAATACAATCACTCTCACATGTCCAAAAGACCCTTCATGGCAAAAGAAAAGAAAAATGATAGAGCAGACAATTCTATTAATATGTTGCTTCAACAAGCTCTCACGCGATAGAGGGATGAAATGATGGAGAATTTTTCCCACATCCTTCAACGCCTGCCGATAACAATAGGCGCATCTTCATCAAGCCACCACTTTGGAAGTACCTCTCCTTTCAAGGTACAATTCAATTTTGATATTCCCATATTTGAAGGACAGATAGATGTGGATGCCTTAGAAAAATGGTTAAATCTGCTAGAAGGTTATTTCTTTGTTCATAAATTTTCCGACAGGGAAAAGATCACCTTCGCACTCCTTAAGGTTCTCCCCCATGTCAAACATTGGTGGGAAACTTACTAGGAGAAAAATTCCATAGAGTCTGGAATATATAGGGCCGAGCCAATTGGGGATTTTTTTGTGGATGCGGTAAAGGAACAATATTATCCTATTGGCAACTATGAGAACCAGTACATGAGATGGACCAAACTACGGAAAGTGAGGGGCCAAGAAATAAATCTGTAAATCTGTTTGGCTGTCAAACAGATGACAGGGGTAAATTTTTCAACCTACTTCAGAGTTGAGGCACTAGCCTTCTTAACTCAGAGAGGGCTCTCTCGTGTCACTTGGTATTTCTTTGATAATCGTTGGCTAGATTTAGTTTGTTTTGGGGTTTTGTTGTTGGGTAACTGGAGAAATAAAGATGAAATTTGGGCTATGGAGTTTGGAATGAACTATGCATGGACAAAAACATTGAACTATCAAGAGGAGAAGGTTAATTAAGGTGATGAATCTGAGTTTAATACGAAATTTGCATGGTATTAGAGGAAAAAGAAACACACGACCGCATCGAAGCATTATTTGAAATGAGTTCAAAGTTGGTTTAAGAAGAAACAAAATAATCTAAATTGCTAAGACGAGAGCATCTCAAAGATGAATTATGGGTTTTGATTTCTCCAATTTAGACAGATGAAAATGAAAATGAAATATAAGTTTACAGGAAACACATACTGTAAGAGAAAACAAGACTCATATCATCACCAGTTAGAATCTTTCCATAAACAGTCCAAAATCCATTTATGCATTTATATCTTCATTCAAGTTCCAGAATTTACAAAGGTCTTCCTACATAGAGGGTAGGTCCCCCTCCCCCTCTCTCTTTTTCTTTCTCGAGATAATACATATATAGAGAAATTACCAATGGAATTCAAAACGTTCATACTTCTCCCTATTTCTAAAAATAGAGATAAGTTACAAAAAGGGAATAATTCATAATAACAATTATCCTATTTTAAAGGGACCATTAAGAGCAAGTCTGTCATATCTGGGGCCCCTTTCCTCGACTACCAACTGTCCAAAATTTTCTGGAATGTACTTGATTTTTACCTGAGGACTTATTTCAGCTCATCGATCTCCTCCTTTAGAGTATCCAACCAGGCCGGTTGATTCTCTCCAACACTTTTAGCCATTTCAGCTATGATTTCTTTCTTTTGTTGCTTTCTTTGTTTCTTTTTGACAACTCGCTTATTCATGACTAGATCTCTCATAATGGGATTTAGCATGAATTCTAATTTTGAGTCTGTAGCAGGTTCTGTGTGGAATTTAGTCACTAATATAAACACAATTACCCTTTCCTTCTTACTCATAGGTAAATCTGCCATGTTGCCTAAATGACCAGTTTTACTGGATACGGCTTTGTCCATGTATCTCAATTTCGTGGGCACCGAAATGCTTTCACAGGGATCAGAAGGTCGAGAAAATTGGAGATTACTTCATTTATGGATAAGATGATGCCTCCATACTTGAGAATTGGTAGTTATAGATCCCCAATCATGAGTCCCTAACAGATTTTCTTAAAAGTATGTTGGCTTCTCACGCTTGTCTAATCCATTTCAAATTATTAGCTTTCAAGTTCGTTACATGGCATCATTCACCTGTCATCATACGGTTGTGAAGTACCGAACGAGTGAAACAAAGTGATTCTGACCAGCCGTCTCCCGTCTCACGAGGGGTTGATTTGAAATATTGAAACACGTGACATCAGGATTTTGGCGAAAGTGGTTTCAACAACCTACCTTTCCCTCTGATGTATCTATGAAGGCGCCACACGTCCATTTTAAAATCCACAATAGTTTTCCCCGGTCCGCCTTTATATGGTTAAATCCCGTGCAAGTTCATCGCCCGATAGGGGTTCCAACCGTTGTTCTAGGTCATTTTGTGATCAACGGCCTGTCGAGTTATAACTCTTTTGCCTCCACTATATTTTTCCATTCCCTGCCAGATAGGTCCCGATCCTCCAAACTGTCCATCTTTCTGCGATGATGTAGTTCTCACTATACTCTCAAGACTTGGGTCTTGTCTAAAAATTGTTATGGATATAACATAGGCTCCAACTGGGGATGCTATCCTCCCTGTGAGGTAGAAAATAACTTGTAGACCCGGTGCCTGATCCATTGGGCTTCTCCCAGAACATGTGTGTGTAACCTGCTCCCACTATGTCACCAATGTCTACTGAAAACCAAGCTCTACGTATTGCTTTTGACTGGATGCTAGATCTTGAGTACAATATTGAAAACTAACTGTATGTAGTATTGAAAAACTCAAACTAAAAAATGCTTGACCAACAAGATTATTTTCACACTCCTATCTACCCTAAAAACTTTGAAATACATACTCAATCAAGTGATGCTAAAGTGCCAGTGCAACCAATAAAGCAATGGGCTTCCTGATTTTTCTCCGATCACATCTTTCTTAAGCAGGCAGACAAATGTAAAAGATGACATCTAAAAACCCAATTTGCATCCAAAACTTGAGCTTATGAATGAAACAAACTCCTCCTTTACTAAAGACTATAATAGGATGGCCATAGGATCTTGAAAACCATGAAAATTCATTTCTTCTTGATGAGAAAAAACAGAGAGAAAAACTTATTTCATAAGTGTTTGTTTCTCTTGCTTTATTCCTTCGGTTTTGAGAACCTTTTCAAATGAAATGGAAACAATAGGTTTTTCTACCCCTCTATGCATCTTGACAAAAACATTCATATATTCTTGAACATCTTCAAATGTGATAGCCATATTACGTGCATCTTCTTGTTCATCAAACAATTTTGATTTGGCTTTATTAAACTCCTGGAAATTTGCTTGCGTACTATCATTTTGACTTTCAAATGAATGAATGGAAATAAGTTCTTTCTCATAATTTCCTTGCAAATGTGAAAAGCTAACAGTATGCACTACCTCACAGTCTAGAGCTACACTTTTAAAACCCCCGTCTGTGTCTATGTTGTTCAAAAATTGAACCACCACATCATTCTTAGGGGAAGAAAGACAGCTTCAAAACACTTCGTCATGTTGAATACCCATATTAGTTTCAGGTGAAAGGAAATGGCCTCGAACAACAATCTCAGGAGCAACTTCTTCCTCTTTTTCAGATTGATAGCTGAACATAGACTGCAAACCTGAGCTGACATGATCTTTTATGTGATTGTTCATATGATTATCATCCTTTTCAAGTCTACTTCTTTCTTTGTATCTATCTTTATGTCTGGAGGTTTCTTGATTTGAGACCTTACAAATATTTTTCTTCAATGATTTGAAAGAGACAAAACATAGTGGTAAGGTTGTCTCATCTGTTTTGATATCTCCCTCGTCTTGACCTTGGGCATATTTCTGAACTTGCTCGTTTTCAATTTTGACTTCGACAAATGGATGTACTTCAAAAATGATAGAATCTTTTATATAGCAATAAATAGGGTTACCGAACACATGCGAAGAGTGTTTCAGGACCTTACCAATATGGTCCATTGATTTATTGAGGTCTTGCATTAGCATGAATTTGTTTGTCTCAATGATGATCCGAGGATTCTCCTTCAACAACTTGAATGAAGCAAAACAAAAGGGCAGAGATTCCTTTTCAGCTGATCCGATACTTTTTTCAGGTTGATTTACATCACTATAAAAAGTGACATCTTTGATTTCGTGATCATATTCATATTGGTCATATACAGGCAGATTATCTAACAAGAAAAGATTAGGAATATCAACTTGTTCTTTGATAAACTGATTTGTACATTCATCTTCTTGTTTGTCCATAAATGAATACATAAAATAATCAACCTCCTGCTTACTTTGGGATGGATTAGATATTGAACTAATACCTCTTCTTCCAACAAGTGGGATGCGATTATTTACAAGATCAATGGTATTGAGAAATTCAATAGAGCCTATGATACTTTCAATTTTATGCTCAAGGTTCTAGTCAACTATCTCCTGTTTATATTCATCTTCCAACTCTTTATATCGAGTATGTTCATATGATTGAATATGGTGTTGAACGTCTTGAGCATCATCAAACATTTGTTTCAATGAATTAGGTTTTCTTTCCATTAGAAGGAAAGATATATTTGGATGAAGGGTAGTTGTGTAGTGGAGCATGGCAGCAACCTCAAAGGGTTGAATTTCTTCGGACAAATTATAGTAGATGATGGAAAACCTCGTACTGAACACATAAATAGTTTCATTTCCCTGTCTTTCTAAGGCCTAGAACTCAGCAAGTTGTAAATCTAAATATTTCTTCTTTCCCCAGAGCCCCCAAAAGACCTTCAATTCCCCCCATGAGCTGATGGTTTCTGGGTGCAAATGTTTAAACCAGTGTTTGGTGTCTCCTTTCAAGGATTGGGAGAAGGATATCATGAACACATCATCATGATCAATCTCAAATAAGTCTATAAAATGCTCAAACCCTTGAATGTTCTTTTCAGCTGAGATGATATCAGACTCTCCATCAAACATAGGTAGATACTCATAGTAATTTGGAGGGAAATCATGAAGGGTTTTGGGTAGATTTAAAGACATGTATCTATGTTGGGCCTTGAGGTATGTTGGACCAAGAACTAGGTCAGAAACAAAAACCTGGGCTTCATGGGGTTCATCAACTTGGTCATGGTTATTATGTGGCTCAGGTGGAAATTTTTCATCAAAACCAGTGACAAGGTGAGGGTACGCATGTGCAACATTAAGAGGAGGAAATATAATTGCAAGTCTTTCATGATCATTATTAAAAAACAAGAAAATTTGTTTGGCATGTTCAAGGAAGGAACATAGGCAACTTAAAATGAATAGTGAAATGCTTTGGAAGAGATCCATTTTGAGTACCTGTTTTCCTTCGTGATGCCTTTCCTCACCTGAGTCAAGGGGTATCATTTTTCAGTGAAGTATGTGCATTGTGCGTGAAGTATTGAGAGTGGAGTCGCCATAAATGTTTGGAAACTGGATTCTTCAATGAGAGTGGAGTCGCCTTCATATATATTTTTGATGTGTGGAGTCGCCAGAGCAGGAATACTGCCAATATTTGCCTAAGTGTCTGTTGCTCTTAGACCTTAGAACTCAATCATGTCGTTATTCCCAAGGAAAATTTTTCAATTCTGTCCCCGACAACGACGCCAGAATGTTAGCACCCTGTAAATATGTCCGGCTATCAAACAGAGGACAGGGGTAACTTTTTAAACTCACTTTAGAGCTGAGGCACCAACCTGCTCAACTTAGAGAGGGCTCTCTTGTGTCACTTGGTATTTCTTGGATAATCGTTGGCTAGATTTGGTTTGTTTTAGGGTTTTGTTGTTGGGTAACTGGAGAAATAAAGATGACATTTGGGCTATGGAGTCTGGAATGAACAATGCATGGTCGAAAACATTGAACTATCAAGAGGAGAAGGCTAATTAAGGCGGTGAATATGAGTTTAATACGAAATTTGCATGGTATTAGAGGAAAAAGAAACACACAACCGCATCAGAGCATTATTTGAAATGAGTTCAAAGTTGGTTTAAGAAGAAACAAACATAATCTAAATTGCTAAGCCGAGAGCATCTCAAAGATGAATTCTGGGTTTTGATTTCTTCAATTTAGATAGATGAAAATGAAAATGAAATATAAGTTTACATGAAACACAAACTGTAAGAGAAAACAAGACTCGTATCATCACCAGTTAGAATCTTTCCATAAACAGTCCAAAATCCGTTTCTGCATTTATATATTCATTCAAGTTCAAGAATTTACAAAAGCCTTCCTGCACAGAGGGCAGGTTCACCTCCCCCTCTCTCTTTTTCTTTCTCGAGATAATACATATATAGAGAAATTACTAGTGGAATTCAAAATGTTCAGACTTCCCCCTATTTCTAAAAATAGAGATAAGTTACAAAAAGGGAATAATTCATAATAACAGTTATCCTGTTTTAAAGGGACCATTAAGAGAAATTATATCATATCTGGGGCCCCTTTCCTTGACTGCCAATTGTCCAAAATTTGTTGGAATGTACTTGATTTTTACCTGAGGACTTATTTCAGCTCAGTGATATCCTCCGTTAGAGTATCCAACCAGGTCGGTTGATTCTCTCCAACACTTTCAGTCGTTTCAGATATGATTTCTTTCTTCTGTCACTTACTCCGTTTCTTTTTGACAACTCGCTTATTGATGACTAGATATCTCATAATGGGATTTAGCCTGACTTCTAATTTTGAGTCTGTAGCAGGTTCTGTGTGGAATTTAGTCGTTAATATAAGCGCAATTACCCTTTCCTTCTTACTCGTAGGTAAATCTGGCATGTTGCTTGAATGACTAGTTTTACTGGATATGGCTTTGTCCATGTATCTCAATTTTGTGGACACCGAAATACTTTCATAGGGATCAGAAGGTCGAGCAAATTAGAGATTACTTCGTTTATGGATAAGATGATGCCTACATACTTGAGAATTGGTAGTTATAGAGCCTCAATCATGAGTCCTTAGTAGATTTTCTTAAAAGTACATTGGCTTGTCACGCTTGGTTAATCCATTTCAAATGATTAGCTTTCAAGTCCATTACATGGCGACGCTCACCTATCATCATATGGTTGTGAAGTATCGAACGATTGAAACGAAGTGATTTTGACTAGTCGTCGCCCATCTCACGAGTGGTTGATTTGACATATTGAAACACGTGACATCAAGATTTTGGTGAAAGTGGTTTTGGTAACCCGCCTTTCACACCGATGTATCTCTAGAGGTGCCTGGCATGCGTCCATTTTAAAAACCACAATAGTTTTTCCTAGTCTGCCTTTATATGGTTAAGTCTCGTGCAAGTTCACCGCCCAATAGGGGTTCCAGCCATTGATCTGGGTCATTTTGTGATCGACGGCCCGTCGAGTTATACCTCTTTCACCTCTGCTATATTTGTCCATTCGCTGCCAGATAGATCCCAATCCTCCAAACTGTCCAACTTTCCACGATGATGTAGTTCTCTCTATGCTCTCAAGACTTGGGTCTTGTCTAAAAATTGTTATGGAGATAACACATTGGTTTATTATATCTCCGCTCTCATTTCATGCTGAAAATAATCTCGATTAGTGGTATCAAAGCAGACTTCTCTTGATCATTTTTCAGTACATGTCCCCGACAAGGTCTGAGTATAGCAAGTTGGGTCTTGAGCTTGTCTCTCTTGAATACAATTGCTCTCGCATGTCCAAAAAAACCTCCATGGCGGAAGAAAATAAAAACGACATAGAAGACGATTCTATTAATCTGTTGCTTGAGCAAGCTCTCATGTGACATAGGGGCGAAATAATGGAGAATTTTTCCCACATCCTTCAATGCCTGTCAATAACAACAGGTGTGTATTCATCAAGTGGCCACTTTGAAAGTACCTCTCCTTTCAAGGTACAAGTTAATTTTGATATTCCCATATTTGAAGGGCAGATAGATGTAAATGCCTTAGAAAAATGATTAAATTTGTTAGAAGGTTATTTCTCTGTTCACAATTTTTCTGACAGGGAAAAGATCACCTTCTCTCTCCTTAAGGCTCTCCTCCATGTCAAACATTGGTGGGAAAATTACTAGGAGAAAGTTTCCATAGAGGATT
>SNQJ01S0004894.1:283593-325489 GCA_010110895.2 Picea sitchensis | reverse complement strand
TTTCATGTCGAAAATAATCTCGATCAACGCATCTGACTGAGCATAATGGATTATAATGAGGCTCCAGAGGCCCTTTTCATATTACTCATGAATGCCAAAACACTAGACATCCAAAACCTAACCCTAGAAGGTGAAACACCAAAATTCATGTGGGACCTATGGGTAAGTTGGTGTAATTTGGTACCTCAACTGCCCAGGTGTTGATGAATGTAGCGATGTGAGACATTCTTCAGTGTACAAACCTGTGAGGTGTGGATCATTGCAGCTATGTGAGTCTTTCTCTCAGCTTACAAAACTGAGAGAAAGACCCTAAGAAGGGTTCGTGGTTCCTACCTGAGAAAAAGCTAGGAACGTAGAGATGACCTCCTCCATTCAGAGAGTTGAGAAGAACTCCAGATGATTATCCAATGAGAAAGTGATCCGTTGAGTTGGACGTGCCTGTGGTTGAGCACAAGGTGAACGTGTGAAATCCCAAAGTGTTGGGTGCACCGTCATGTGAACAGAAATGAAGATGATTTATTAGCCTCCTCTGAGCAGTAGAGTTGATGAGAAGACTTCAGATGATTCTCCTGTGTGAGGCAGTGGGAAAGAATATATGTAGAGTGGACGTGCCTATGGACGAGCACGGGTGAACGTGTGAAGATCTGGTTATTCCATGTAATGCAGTGAACCAGAGATATGACATCCCTATGGATGTGCTCCTAGTGGATGAGAACTAGTGGGTGTATCATATCCTTTGTTATATATTGTTCAAGAGTCAAACCTACATGTAGCCCTAATTGTTATGTAAAGGGTACAGGTCGACCCCACCTTAATGTGATTAATAATAAATGTAAAAGATAATTGATTTGGATAGTATTAATTATAGTAATTATTATTATTATTATTATTATTATTATTATATGACTTAGAGAGGTCGACCTTGTTCCAATAAACACTCCAGTTGATAGGAAAAATCTAATATAAGTAAAGGGAAATTCCCCATTGTGGAATCATATCTTCCATGTGAGTTTGGAAGTTTCAGCAAGTACATTTACTTGGGATAAGTGCACACCTCTCTTGGGTGCTAGTCCTCTAGGGTTTGAACACCCTCTTGTGTGCTAGGTCTTTCTTGGTGGTGAATGTATTTCTCTTGAAGAATATAGCAAAGGATTTGGCTAGGTTTTCTTCCCTTGTTGAGAAGGGTTTCCCAGGATACTTCTTGTATTCTTGTGCATGGTGTTTCTTCTTGTGATCTTGGTTGTTGCAACATTCTTGTTTATGGTTAAGACAAATGAAAATTGAAATGAACTACATGCTTAAACTATATTATTGAAAAATCAACATGGTATTAGAGCATAGGTCTTGAAAGAAGCCATTTCACAAGCATCTACCAAGTCTCATCTTTTACCAGTCATCCCTCCTCTTCTGCAGAACCGTACGACCCTCCTAGGGTTTCCAAAAAATCCGTACGACCCTCTTATTTTGGGTGTTTCAACCCATTAAAACTTGAACGGTGAGGCATTATTTGGCCTAGGAGAGTATGACCTTCTCTAGCGTACCTCCAAAGACTCTCCAAATGAAATTCCGAGCATTTTGAAATTTTGGCCCTAGGGTTTCGCTAATTTCTGCAGAAATTTCAGAATTAGGGTTTCTACAACTCATTGAAGGAGCTCTTCAACTCACCAGTGTTATCCTATATTTCAAAGGATTATTGTTGGCAGTCATAAGTCCAACTAAACCTAAAAGTGTTATCCTAACCTATCCATTAGGTTTACAACCCAAGATGACAAGGGTTGTGAAGAATCTAAAATTATGATGAAAAAAAAAACTATGATGAAAGATAAGCTTGATGGATCAAGAAAACTTCAAGTTCTTGGAAGACAAGACTTCAGAGGAAGACTCATTACGGTTAATACAAAATGATTTACCAGAGACAACTATCAATGAATGGAAGGAAAATGATGTCAGGACAAGGAAGCCAATCACCTACTCAAGCCCTTACATTGAAGGGCCAGCTTCAAAATAACAAAGATGACAAAAGGTGACACCGTGAGTATCTTCTTCATAAAGATCTGAGAGGATAGAGATCAGCCAAGATCCATTGGAGAAATCATATCAATATCCTTAGGTATGCACTTGTATATATTATTTGTATCATTGTCATGAGGGAAATTGCAGGAGGAAGGAACCTTTGTTGAAGTCATGGATCTATAGGGATCTTAGTGCATTCAGAGGAACAACACACTTAAAGCGAAGACTTCAGGTTTGATTGTTATAATTTCCATTCCTCTAACCTATATTTCTAAAGTTTGCTACATTACAATTAGGTGTTGTAGTTGTGACAACATTCCTCAAATTGTTTTGATTCTAGAGATGTACCCATTATTCTCCTTTAGGAGATATTCTTTTGTTGGTTTGTTTTGTTTTCTTGTTCTAGATAGGTTAACAAGAAAGGAATATATCTATTCCTCAGAGGGAGTCACTTGACTCAAAGGGAGTCAAAACCATTTGAGAAAATAATAAAACCACCATTGAGGCAATCAATGCAATAATTCACATACAAAATCCTTCTATGATTCTATGGGCAGAAGCATGCATGCCACAGTATATGTTCAGAACAAGAGTCTTTACCAGACTTTGAAAAACATAACTCTCGAAGAAGTCTTCACCGGAATAAAGCCTGATATTGAACTCTTTAGGTTATTTGGGTGCCTAGTGTATTTTCATGTACCCAAAGAGAAGAAGTCCAAGCTGTGTCCTTTAGAAATAAAGGATACGGTGAATCTTCAAAGACATTCAAGATTGACATCCCTGGTCAGAGACAGATTGAGAAAAAAAGAGACGTTTCCATTGAAGAAGAGACAGTCTTTCAAAGATCCATAAAATCTCAGATGGAGATTAACAATAAGACAATACCTTCTCTCTCTTAAGCAGTTCATAGAGAGACATACATTATTTTAGATGATCCAGTTGCTCTAGTTGACATGTTCATAGATATTGCAGTAGGGCATAAAAGGCCTACCTAGACTCACTTTGCAAGAGGTAGAGAAACATACAAGCCTCTCAAGGCACATCCCGAGAAATCAAAAGATATTTTTGAGCTATCCTTTAGTCATGAGCCACTTCATTGATGATGAGCTTCTTGGTCTTAGAGAAGCAACATGAGAACAGGTATGGAAAGATGCCATAACATAAGAGTACTAGTATATCTTAAAGAATGATGTATAAGACATTATTCATGGACCATAAGGGAATTCTGTGGTAAGTTCGAAGTGGATCTATAAGGTCAAGCATATAACTGATGGAAGTGTTGAGAAATACAAAACGAAATCTATAGCTAGAGGTTTCTCACAAACAGAGGGAGTTGTCTATGATGAGACACTTGATCCAGTGAACCCGATACACTTCCATCCATACTTCCATCCATGAGTTGGAAACTATATCAGATAGATAAGATTCTTGATGAGTTTGGATTTCAACAAGAGTGTTGTTGATCCAAACCTATATCGTTACAATGTTGGTGACGAGCACCTGATCCTGATGACATATTCAAAAAGCCTTGTTGTTGGATACAAGTAATCCTTGGATTTTGAATTCGAGATGAAGAATCTAAGTATGATGCACTACTTCTTGGGACAAGAAGTATGACAGAGGAACGATGAGATTTTCCTGAGTCAAGGAAAATATACAGTGAAAATATTAAAGAAGTTAAGTATGACAGAATGAAAAATCCACTGTGATGGATTTAAAGAAGAATATTGATGATGATTCAAATGAGACTGATCCAAAGCTGATTGGATCACCAATGTATTTGGTTAACACAAGACTTGATTCATTCCATGCAGTGAATGTGCTTAGTCATTTCATGAGTCAACCGAGACAGACTCACTAGACAACAACAAAACATGTATTGAGATATATATGAGATATGGCCTGAGATATGCCTCCATTGTGAACTTGATTATGTAGGATATGCCGATTTAGATTGAGCAGAAAGTACATTGAACCAAAAAAACACATCCGACTGATGTTCTATAGTGAAGTTTTTCATGGTTTCCTAATGCAGCAGGAAACAAAAATCTGTGGCCTTGAGTACCACAGAGGTAGAGTATATAGCATCGAGTGCAAAGCAATGTGTCTTCACAAGCTTCTGACAAATTTACTTGACCATGAGATGGATCCTATGATGATAGCCAAGAGTTGTGAGTAAATCTCCTTGAGAACCCAGTGTTTCCTAATAGATCAAAATACGATGAGATGAAATATCCTCATATCGGGGATATGATGCAGAGGAAAATTGTACACATGCAATACCTTCCTACACATGAGTAGATTGCAGATATCTTCACCAAATTAACTTCATGAAGAATGGCTCCTTAGTTGAGAGGGAGTGTCAATAAATCTAGCCAAGACAAAATTCAAAATACATTTGTGTGAGACTTGGCATGATAAAGAATTCCTCCCTAGCTGAGAGGGAGTGTTGATGAATGCAGCTATGTGAGACATTCTCTAGCTTACAAACCTATGAGGTGTGGATCATTGCAGCTATGTGATTCTTTCTCTCAACTTACAAACCTAAGAGAAATCCCCTAAGAAGGGTACGTGGTTTCTACCTGAGATAGAGCTAGGAACGTAGAGATGACCTCCTCCATTAAGAGAGCTGAGAAGAACTCCAGATGATTATCCAGTGGGAAAGGATATTTGTTGAGTTGGATGTGCCTGTGGCTGAGCACAAGGTGAACGTGTGAAATCCCAAAGTGTTGGGTGCATCGTCATGTGAATAGAAATTAAGATGATGTATTATCCTACTTTGAGCAGCAGAGTTAATGAGCAAACTCTAGATGATTCTCCTGTGTGAGGTAGTGGGAAAGAAGATCTGTAGAGTGGACATGCCTGTGGATGAGCACATGTGATCGTGTGAAGATCTGGTTTTTCTATGTAATGGAGTGAACCAGAGATATGACATCCCTATGGATGTGCCCCTGGTGGATGAGCACTAGTGGGTGTATCAGATCCTTTGCAATATATTGTTCAAGAGTCATACCTGCCTATAACCCTAATCGTTATGTAAAGGGTACAGGTCCGCCCCACCTTAATGTGATTAATAATAAATTTAAAAGATAATTAATCTGGATAATATCAATAATAATAATAATAATAATAATAATAATAATAATTATAATATGACTTAGAGAGGTCAACCCTGTTGAGCCAATAGACACTTTAGTTGCTAGGACAAGTTTAATATAAGTAAAGGGAAATTTTCCATTGTGGAATCATATCTTCCATGTGAGTTTGGAAATTTCAGCAAGTACATTTACTTGGGATAAGTGCGTACCTCTCTTGGGTGCTAGTCCTCTAGGGTTTGAGCACCCTCTTGTGTGTTAGGTATTTCTTGGTGGTGAAGTTCTTTCTTTTGAAGAATATAGCAAAGGATTTGGCCGGGTTTTCTTCCCTTGTTGAGAAGGGTTTCCCATGATACTTCTTGTGTTCTTATGCATGGTGTTTCTTCTTCTGATCTTGGTCACTGCAACATTCTTGTTTACGGTTAAGACAAATGCAAATTGAAATGAACTACATGCTTAATCTATCTTATTGAAAAATAAACACTAGGGTCGTAACTTTTGCATACGACCTCTGTTTTAGGTGTGTGATATCCCGTTGGAAAGGTCTTTCATAGAACTACACATTTCGTCGTCAGAATCTAACTCTATCTATAGTATAACTATGGTGAGCCAAGAAAACAACTTTTAGGGCCCCAAAACAACCCTGAAAGTACAACAATATGTGTTGACATGAAAACATACAAAATAAGCCAGTTGGATTAGGCGAGAGGCCACCTGTATCCACCTAGAGAATGTGTGGGGCTTCAAAAAACCCTATAAGTGTAGAATTCACAATTATAAAGCAGTATAGAAGGACATGTTGAACAAAAATGGACACGAGGAGCCTATTGGAATAGGTGGGTGTCCACCAATATCCACCTGGATCATTAGTGTCTCTTCACTAGTTGGATCATCAGATCTCTTGTGATGTGGATTTTTTGGATGTAGACTGTTATGGAGGGTTACATTATCGAGTTTTCTGCAAAAGATCATCAAGATTTTTCAAAGGCTAAAGCAATATTTAGAGAGGAAGCTAGAGAAAGATAATTGGGAGAAATACCTATGTGGATAAAGGTTTTATTAGTAGAAGAAGGAATGTTATATGTTCCTTCAACTGATATGGCAGCGTAAACCCCTACGCTTGGGGAAGGGTGATTTCTGAGATGGTTCATGAGTTAGGTCAAGGAATATTTTCTAGGAGATATGGGGGGTTGTCAAGAGAAAAGTGAAATGGACGAATGATCTCAGAAGAGGGTTGTTATTCTTGAGAAGAGGTGGCATAAACACATGATAAAAGTGATGAAGAGGTCCTATTAGTCATGGAAGGAGATCGAATTTGAGAGTAGTCATAGGAAAGAGTTAGAAGAGTTGCGGGAGTTGCAGAGACAAGGAAGGTTGGATAGTCGATGGTTGAAGGAGGGACTTGGTGAAAGAGATGAATTTTCTAGAAGAAGTAGAAAAGAGGAAGGAATTTAAGAAGAAATGGATGAAAGGGCACATATAGACGCCACCACTGAAGTAGAATACTCAACCAGAATCCTTGAGGAAGTCATCAGAGAATCATAACATGTAAAACTAGAGGATACCATATTGCATCATGATATTAACACAACACTAAAAATGAATGAGACCCCCCAGATCAAACAATTTCATTATGGAGGTAAAGGAACCAACTCTGAATCACCCATTCCCCCTATGCCAACTACAAATTTGGTAATTTCTATCAGAGAGAATGGTTTATTCAGAGGTTTTTACCTTTAACCTGTATCCCTTTAACTCAACAAAGGATAATCACTTTGGGTGAAGCACTGGAGCAAGATATGAAGATCGAGGCTATGTAAAGCTATCTAGGGAACTTAAGAATCATGAGGCCTTTGAAAGATGCTAATATTTCACAATTACAGGGCCAAGTATTTGCGTTAACTGAGAAAATTCAAGATTTGACCCTTCCCAAAGTTGGTCGACCACAAGTTTGGTGTATAGGTTGTTACACGGAAGGTTGCATAGAAAATGAATGTCCATGATTAAGGGGTATGGGGCCCTCTAATATGGCTCCTTCGCCAGTAGGTCCAACATGAGGAGTTGTGTTGATTGGTGTTGCAGTGCCATTTCATGGGCCTGTTCAATACCATGCATTTTCAAACAATCAAGGAGGTCAAAGTGCCAAGTATTGCGAGATCTGCAGAAGTCATGGGAATTCTCCAAGGCATTGATCAATTTACAAAAGTACACACTCGCGTTGAGCACCATGTATTATGAGTTATGTGGTTCACCATCTCAGAACACCAATCAGTGCCAAAATATGGATGCACTTGTGGACAAATTGGATTGGTTTTCATTCAGAATTAATGAAGAACCACAAGGACCTGGAAGGGGTTGCAGAGGTGGAGGAGGATACTGAGGTGGATGAGTTGGTGGAAGAGGACCAGTCTATTGCTATAATTGTGATGAGAAAGGACACTTTTCAAGAGACTGTCCACTTCTAAGAAGAACTTTGTGTGCACATTGCAGGAATAACACTCATGCTACTAAAAATTGTTCAGATCTGATTGCTAAATGGGAAGATTGTGCTAGATAGAGAGGAGCCAATATGATAAATTTGGAACTGAGGGCCATGGCGAAAAAAGGTGGGCCTAATATTAATATCATCACAAGAGGGGGAGAAACTACTAGTGCAGATGCATAAATTCCACATCACATAAAGATGCAGAAGGTTGCACCAAAACAATCCAATTATGATCCTATAAGGAAGAAATAATTCTTTAAGAGTGCAGTAGAAATGTTCAGGAAGATGCCTAGTCCTCCAACACTTGTAGCTACGAAAATAAGTTCTAAATTGAGTTCTCATCATCTGAGGGTCATTAGAGAACCAATTTCTTAGAGGGAATCTTCAGGTAAGGCACAAAAGGCAGTTGATATGTGGCTTCAACTATTTTTTGATATTTTGGATGAAGAAAAACTTACTAAGAAGTTGCGGAACACAATCAATGTGAACTTGGGAGCTAAAGGAAACCTAAAGGAATTTATGTTTTCTAACCTTTCGAAAAATAATTCCAATAGAGTTCAGAGAAGAAAAAGGAGATTTGGAAGAGAGTTTAGGTTGAATTCCCACATTGATGACTACGAGAGCATGGATGTTATGTTAGATTTGGGCTTTGACATCAACATATTGCCAAAGAAGACATGTGAAGCATTGGGAAATCCCAATCTTGTCTATTCCCCTATTCAGTTGCGGATGGTGAATCAATATTGCATGTATCCTATGGGAAGGTTGCAAAACGTTGAAGTAGACTTGACAAGTGTCAAAATAGTAGTTGATTTTGAGGTGATTGAGATAATTGGGGAGAAGGATCCTTATCCAAATTTGTTAGGAATTGATTTGGCCTACAAAAACTATGTTGTCATCGATCTTAAAAAGGAAAATATGACTTTTGAGTCTAATGACATGAAGGTCACTCAACCACTAGATCTGTATAGGGGCCCAAGGTACACTGAACCAACATATGAAATTATGGAGGAAAACATCATTTATTATATGTATTCTCTAACTGTATGGAAAAGAGATGATTATATCGATCCCAATGTAGATGGATCAGGTATTTGGAGAAGTGTGAAGTCATCAGATGAATACTTTGAAGAAACATTCAACGATTGACAACATGGTTGATATGGAATTTTTTCAAGACATTGTGCAACTATCAGATCAATTAGATGGGTTGGAACAAAGAGAAATGATTATCCAACATATGATGGTACCTCAAATATGAACAATTTTCTTATTGACATGGAGGGTAAGGTTGCGAGATAGCAGATAGTCTCAACACTTGACTTAGCTTTAAAGTATTCACCTGCCAGGTGGTGGGATAGTCACAAAGGAACTCTTTCTTCTTGGGATGAAGTCAAGATTGCTATACAACACCGAATTCTTCCTCTAACGCAAGTCAACCAGTTGGGAAAATATCAGAAGAAGAAAATTCATATGTTATCCTTGGAGATATATGATGGTTTGTCTGACCCAGTTGAGCATATTGAACATTGTCTAAAAGTATGGAAATCTACGGAACTTCCCTCTTACATGTGAACACATCAATTCTTCCATTCATTGGGAACAATCCCAAAATCCTGGTATGTGCACGAGGAAACTAGGAGACAAACTGCATGCTAGAAGGTACCACAGAGCCATTTATGTCATGACTTCTCTTTTTCTAGTAAGTCTTCAGAAATCACAATTGTATTGCAGAAAATCAAGAAAATGTTGTTTATTAATGAATTCAAGCCTAAATACCCACTTATAGTTTTTTCTTAGAACAAACATCTTCTTGAGTATATTTTTTATCCATATTTTGCAAGAATACCCATGGCTTGTATCAAAGTTGACAAGGATCCTGAAGACCTTGAGGACTTTGAAGGACTCAGATATATGACCTTTAAAGAATCCTTAGGAACAAGAGAAGTTAAAGATACCCTATCAGGTGATACCAATAACTCATATTCTCAACCTTTGAAGTTGCGAAAAGTGAATATCGAAAGAGAGGAACATCCTAAGATGGTTTCTATAGGAGACTATTGAGATGAAAAAACTATGACAGAGACACATGCTTTGTTGCGGGAGTATGAAGATCTGTTTCCTAAAACAATTTCAGAGCTCAAAGGGATTAAGGGAGACTTAGGAGAGATGAAGATAGAATTAAAAAATGATGCTAAGCCCGTCAAACACAGAACGTACCTCCTGAATCCGAGAGTCAAGGAAAAGGTTAAGAAGGATATTGACAGAATGCTTGCAGTTGGGTTAATTTTCCTTGTGGATGAGGTTGAGTGGATTAGTATTAATGTAATATAGTGTAAGAAGGGTACTGATGATATAAGAGTTTATGTGGTTTACAGAAGTTTGAACTCATCTTGTGTACATGACCCTTTTCCTACTCCCTTTAGTGATGAAGTTCTTGATCAAGTTGTAAGAAATGAGGCTTATTCTTTTACAGATGGATTCTCACGTTATCATCAGGACAAAATTGCAGAAGAGGATAAGAGAAATACTACTTTCACTACATAGTGGGATTCGTTTGCATATAATGTTATACCTTTTGGGATGAAGAATGCCCTGACTGTCTTTTCTAGGATCTTCATTGCTACATTCCAAGAATTTATTCATAAATTTATTGAGGTATACATGAATGATTAAACATTGTATAGTTATCTAAAGGAACACATCAGGATACTACGATTAATGTTTGACCGTTGCAGGAAGCTACAATTCTCTCTAAACCTAAATAAGTGTATCTTTTGGAAATATGTTGGGACATATAGTATGTAGGGAAGGAGTTTTGGTTGATCCTGAAAAGGTTGTGGTTATTCTTAATATGTCTCCTCCTACAACTGTTAAGCAGTTGCGATCAACTTTGGGTCACATTGGGTATTATCACAGGTTTATCAAAAATTACACAATCATAACTGCCATGTTGGAGAAATTGGTGAAGAAATCTAAAGCCTTCAATTGGAAACCAGAGTGTGATCAAGCCTTAGACATTCTCAAATAAAAGTTGAGTACTTCCCCTATTCTGATATATCCAAATTTTAAAGTGGAATTCCATGTACACATCGATGCTTCTTGTATTTCTTTGGGTGAAATACTTGCGTAACCATGTGAAGGAAACCTAGATCATCCCATATATTTTTCTAGTAGTAAGATCTCTCAGGCCGAGCACAACTACATGACCACTAAAAGAGAAGGTTTTGAAATGGTTTATTCTTTGCAAAAATTTAGACACTATCTATTAGGAGGTCATTTTAAATTCTTCATTGATCATTCAACTCTGAAATATGTGGTCAATAAGCCTGTGTTGGAAGGGAGAATTTGTAGGTGGTTATTTTTTTTTGAAGAGTTTTCCTTTGAGTTCATTGTTAAGCTAGGAAAATTAATGTTGATCTTGATCACTTATCCTGGTTGGAGATAGGGAAAAGTGGCAGAGCTATTGATGACTAGCTTCTAGATGCATATATTTTTAAATTCGAGGCTATCCTTGACTATCTTTATGATATTGAAATGTTTCTCACTATTGTTACTGTTCCCGATGGATATTCTGCAACTTAGAAGTGACACCTCGTAGTCTAGGCCGTAGACTATTAGTTGATCGCAGGACAACTATATAAGTTGGGGTTGGACAACATACTTAGAAGGTGTGTACTTGACCATGAGAGGCCCGAGATCTTGTGGGAATGTCACAATGGAGTTGTGGGAGAAAATGTTAGAGGGAAAAAAACTACCCAGAAGATACTTCGAGTTGGATTATGGTGGACAGTTGTCTTCAAAGATGCCAAGAACTACACCAGAGATTGTGATGTCTATCAGAGGGTTGGTAAGTCGTCATGTAGAGATGTGTTTCCCTTACATCCTATTCCGGCTCTTCAATATTTTGAAAACTGGGTAGTTGATTTTATAGGATCCATCAATCCATAAGCCAAGAATTCCAAGGCAAGGTATATCATCACTGCTACAAACTATCTCACCCACTGGGATGAATTAGAACCGGTCAAGGATTTCTCTATAGAAATAGCGACCAGGTTTATCTTTGAGAATATATTTACTAGGTTTGGGTGCCCAAGGATTTTAACTAGTGACCACGATGCACATTTTATTAGTAATACCTTAGCCACTCTCACTCGTGAGTTCCCGATTCAACACCACAAAATTAGTCTGTAACATCCTCAAAAAAATGGTACAATGGAAATGTTTAACAAGATTCTAGAATAAGGATTGACAAAAGTATGTTGCACAAATAGGGACGATTGGGATGAAACAACTCCAACAGTGTTATGGGCCTACAAGACTACTACAAAGAAACTGTATAAGCATACTCCTTTCCAATTGGTATATGGAAGAGAAGCAATTGTCCCAATTGAGTTCATCACCCCAAGTTTATGTATTGTGCATGTAACTCATATGATAGATGATGAATAGGTCGCAGAGTTGTTAGAATTGGATGAAGCATGATTTCTGGTATATTTTGATCAAATTGTGGAGAAGGATAAACAAAAGTCTTGGCATGACTGGCATATTAAAACCAAGATTTTTGCACAAGGTGATCAAGTTTTGTTGTATGACATCAAGTACCAAAAACATCTAGGTAAGTTGCGTAAATTCAGGAATATGGAGTTGTCAGACTAGAGAAACCAAATGGTATTATTCGTTCGAGACGGGTGAATGGAACATGCTTGAATCCCTACATATCTGCTCATTGAAAGAAGTTTCACAACACTCGTCACAGGGAGTGAATAAAGTAGGTATATTCTATTTTGTTTTGTTGTTTTCCTTGTTCGTCCAATAAAAAATGACATGTCCAATATTATTTGTCCTAGAGTCTAGTTTTCAATGTCATTTTTACCATCTTGGATCACACCTTTGTGGTCAAGGATGAGTCTGTGTCAAATCTTTTAGCATTTAGTAGTTTCCTAGGTATGAGTCATTGTCACGTCACTATCACTATGTTTGTTAAATGCAGTTTGTACCTTTCCATTCTAGTTTTTTTCATGCCCGTCAAATCCATTTAAGTTCAAAAGGATGTCAGTACCTTTCTGGTTAACTTCCGACATGTTAGTTAAATGTTCCAAATTCTGCGTTTGTTACAAAATATTTCCCCTACAGAAAAGTGAAATTTCCCTTGGATATCTAGACCCCTATTCCAAGATAGAAAAACAAACAAATGGACACTAACATTCCTTTAGATCTATTATTTATGTCTATAGGTAGAGAAGATAGAAGAAATAAGTGTGACTTACTCCTTTTCGACGATTTTCCTCGTTGATCTTCAATCTTTGGCCTTGTTGTTGAAGCTCCTATTGCGATGAAGAATGTCAGCAAGGAACATAACGGTACCTTCTAGTTCTAAAATGTATCATTAGACAAGAAAAAAACTATCTGTATAGACATACATGTGAAAACAACAGTATGAAGAAAATAGGCCAAGTTATGTTAATGGAGAAATGTTGTAGGGGCTAGTCAACTAGACCCGACAGTCGACTAAGAACCTATCAGTCGATCAACGTAGTTATAAGTAGAATTTCGTCGAAGTCTCTGTTAATCAACCTACCCAGGCAGTTAAGTAGTTACAATTGCTTGAAAGAGGTAAAAATAGACAAGCACATGAAGGCTCAGATAGCTTCATGTGAGAGGTTATATGTAACTATGTTGTATTGTTCTATCATATAATAAAATGACTATTCTTTGGGCTCTCATTACTTGTGTATGTCTTTACCTATATCTATGTGTATGCATGTATCTCTATGATGTCTATGTAAGGATCTATTGGTAACTCTCCTTACTTTCCCCTAGATTACAACATTGGTTATGTTGCTGGTAGTAATGAACTTGGGCATGTAGAAGTGCACATAAATTCTAAATACACAAGACATACACGAGTGGTGGGAGCGCAAAATTGAGAACTACATCAGAAACTATGCAATAAGGAATAACCTTTCACTAGCCAAAGCAAGGTCGCAGTTCTTTTCAAAGACGCACAAAATATTCCTTGAAGCTATCCCAGAATCATTCTTTCAACACATTAACAGAACAGGTGATGCATAATATGACACCCGACAAGAAGTTAGGAATAAAGTTGACAAATGGACAAAGAACAAATCTGCACGAATGGCTCAAAAGAATTATCAAAGATTATATTTCGGAACAAGCCATTGAAGATCAGACGTCTCTCAACAAAATAAAATAGAATTTCTACACTGTATTGCACAATGGATTTTTCTGCACGGTTCCGAGACGTCTTCATAAATTCCTTCTCAATAAGGGAGTTGGTGACATCGTCGAATACCGACCAAGATTAGGCACACTGTTACCAAATAACAACTTCAAAGAAAGAGACGAAAAGTGGGAAGAATTTCTTGACACAAAGTGTAATGATACAAGAGAAACATTAGATTACCTCTTGAAGAAATAAATATGGCCAACACTCCCGACTTAGAGTAAGTTAGATCAACAATGGGGGGTTGGTCAAAATTGTGAGATGCCATAAAACAAGAAGTAGTGTTTCCCAAGCCTAAATGTCGTCAAGAGGGAAGCAAGCCCATAAACAATCCACAGATATCCAAAAAATAGAACGGGATAAAAGAAAAAATAAAAGAGAAGAACTTTGTAACCAGTGGAACAAAAAAAATTCGAATAGAAATAATGTCCAAGGAGGGTCATCCTGACAGAGCATGTGAGCAGTCTGAGTCAGAAAAAGATTGACCAGGGCAACAACATAAGCTATGGAGAAACTAGACAGAAGTAGTGATTCACATCTGAACATCCATCAACCGGTCAATGAACCCAAAAGCATGGATTACAAAGAATCTGGACCAACTTTACGTACTTCTCCCACACTGGAAACTAGTCCATGAATAAGATAATTTCTCCAACAAATGTTGTAGATAGATGACCAATATGCAATATTATGGTACAGAATGGACAACCAGGGAAACCTATGGGATGCATTGATTGTCAAGCTAGAGCGAAATGAAGTCGACAATATGGTTATCCAAATCAAGTATCTCACTAACTCAACCCCCCTTCCACATCTAATCTCGAGAGAATAAATTAACTATAGTTTGGAAGCGATGCAACCTTTGGAACGATGGTTAGTCGAATATAAATATCAAACTTGTCAAATTGAGGATGCATTTTCTATAATCAAGAATAAACAACTATTCCTTGAGTACCATCCATTGTCGAACACAGAAAAAAATCGACCAAAAGATTTGACAACCCAGTCAAAAGAAGTAGTAGTTCAAATATTAACAAAACTGAGCATTCCTAACAATACATTCAAAATGGGATTCAACCACATCTTGATTTACGAAGGAGAGGAGGAAACAAAACACCATTGGTTCGTATGTGAAATTTTTTGGGATCAACCGATATTACAGGCGAAGATAAGAAAATGGATCAATTTGTAGCTATGCTGTGCCACTGTGCCTTAACATGGTTCATGAACTATACAGAAAAGAAAACTCGTTCAAAAGCAGAAATAAATGATATCTTTTTAACCTTGTTTAAAATTCAGGACATCACTCATCTGATAGCACAAAATTTAAAAGAAATCAAACAAAGACCAGGCGAGTCGCTAAGAGAATATGATAAGAGATTCAAATATCTCCTAAGTCAAATCTCGATGACGAGCGATCAGAACTTGTTGGTACAGTGGTACGTAGCTGGGATACTGCCAAGAATCCATTCTCCACTATGCTTATATCAGATAACCAACTCTGAAGATGTGCTACAGAAGGCACAACGAGTCAATTCAGATGATGATATCCCTTCGACGGAGAGACTTGAAGAAAAAATAAAACATTTTCAGCAAACAATCAAAAATATATCTATATGACGCAATGAAGTATGGTTCACCACATGCATCGGGGAGGTACATACAAAGGATAATTTTCTCCTAAATGAGCACACACAAACATCAGACGTTCACTGAATACAAGCTTCGAAATACTATAATATATGTGAATTCCTAACTGATCATAGTATACAACATTGTCCACATAATCTAAAAAACACAAAGTGGTGCCACATATGTGAAGATTCTGATCATCGAACATATAAATTCCATATAAATGCTCGAAATCATAATAATATACAAACAATATACCACACAGAAACCAACGATCAAACAAACAACTATGGTCGAAGAGATGATTACTATGTTGGTCGTGGTCGAGGTTGAGGCCAACGTGGATTTGGTGGTCGAGGTCGAGGTCGAGGTGGGAGATGACCATATTGTTTTAATTGTTGGAAAAATGATCACGACAATGAAGATTTCCCTATAAAATACAAAATTGATCTAAAATTTTGCAATATATGCAACATTGGAGATCAGTCTTTAGAACACTTTCTCATAGTACTTGAAAAAATCATACCAAGAAAAAATTTGAATATACTACATCTAGTATCCAAGGAAGAGGTGAGGAACTCCAAAAATTTACATATTGTTACAAGGTTGGACGCATGATGAGACATTCACACTCCACCACAAAATTAACAAAGAAAGAAGGCTAACAACTTCCCAAACCCATATCTAATACCATTTTGTAAGTTGTTGAGTTGTAGGAGAGTCAAGTAGCTAGATATTGAGAATTAGATCGCATGCTAAAGAGCATGGTGTGATCTAGTCAACCTCACAGAGGTTGTGGAACCTGTTCGTGATAGTATGATTGGAATTGTAGTGCGCATAGTGCCATATATTGAAAAAATCTTAATAAAAGAGCCTAAGAAGCTAGATCTTTGTGGATGTAGCCCAGGAGGGGGTGAACCATGGTAAAACCGATGTTATGTGTTGTGTTTATTGCATATTACCTTCTATCATTAGTTGGATGATGAATGGATGAATGAATGATTCAATTAGAGATGTTATATGTTAGATCTCTTATAATGCATGCATAGAATTAACAGATGAATGAATCTTAAGAATAATAGAAAGAAAAACCAGATCAAGGCCTAAGAAGATGAAAGTAAATCCGAGATCCCCACTTTGTCCTAGACTGCAAGCATATGAGCATTGTAGTCACCCATAGAACTATCTCGGGTGATATTGCATATTACATTTGATGTGTTGTGTTGCCTTCTAGTTTCCTAGGAGGGCCGATAGTTTTAGAGGGTTTTTTTGGAAACTTGTTCAGATAGGAACCTGGGTCAGCCTAAGAAATAGATAGAAAGAGTAATAACCAACAAATGGTTCCGTTTCCGACTGGAATTGCATGGGATTGAGTGGAATGGATCAATGAAAGATTCTCAGAGAATGAAGGTATAAAAAGGAATGTTCATACCATGGAATCCAATGAAAGAAGATATTGCAAGCTGGTTGAAAACAAAGGAGCTTGAGTTTGCGTAGAAGGATAACAAAAACCCTAGAATAACATAATGCAAATATGTGGACAAGTACGTGTTTAGTGACTTGCATGAGGTGTTTTTCTGTGATTTCCCACATGTGTTGCAGGAGTGGATATTGAGGTTAAAACGTAACCACCCTCTATAGAATACCAGAGGTAGTTCCGACTACTATTCCACTTAAATTGTACTGCAAGGTAGTATCTCATACTAAAAAATTCAACTTCTTCACAATCTATTCAAAAGGTGAACAGAAGGATACTGCAACCACTACAGCCTCGGCCCAAGCACCTTCTATCCAACTAAAGCAGGTCGACAAGATTGCAACAAAGTGTAAAGATTCCTTCTGCACATATGAATATCATGTAGCCACACTGGTCAAAAATTCCCAACCCTTCTAGCCATAGGTTCGTGACAACCTTCAACAAGCTAAGCAACGCAACTTCTCCAACAAGGAAAGCAACTCATCAAGATGTAGATTCAGAAAACGATTTTCCCTCTCCGTAGGGAAATCAACACAATGGAGGCCATTGATTCCTAAGGAGGAAGGATTTATCTAGGTGGATATCGGTGGCCACCCACCTTTTCCAGCTGGCTCAAAACAATTTTCTGGCAATTTTGGTAATTTACTATTTTTAGCAGTTTTTAACTTCTGGGGCCATTTTGAGGGCCTAAATGAAGGTTTTTTGGGATCGTGCTTCTCAATGATAGTTGAAGTCTTTTATTGATCCCCCTAAATGAATCGCCTCAATGATACCTTTCCAAAGAGCTATCGTGTGCCCCAAACGGAGATAGTATGCCAAAGTTACACCCTTGAGAAGTTGATACATCAAGCTACCCAAAACGGGGTCCACAAAACTGTTGGATTTTCATCTTCCGAGGTTAGGGTTTTGGGTTTTCTTTATGATAAAAAGGCCTTTGGAACCTCATTGTAAAATCATCTTCTTGTGAATGCGGGTAGCGGACACATCTGTTCTCAGAGATAAGATGGCACCATTCTAGCAAGTCTTTCACTTTGTATTTTTACAATCTTTGTGCATTTTCGTTGATTAATAGAAAATTGTATATTACTGTATCTCTGTGTTTATGGTTGCATATTTGATACATTTATGTTATATTATTGGATATCTAAGATATCTCTGTACATTACTTTATTATATCTCTGCTCTCATTTCGTGCCGAAAATAATACTGATCAGTGCTATCAAAGCAAGTTTCTCTTGATCATTTTTTAGTGCATGTCCCCGACGAGGTCCGAGTATATCAATATGGGTCTCGAGTTAGTCTCTCTTGAAGACAATTGATCTCGCACATCCAAAAAACCCTCCATGGCGGAATAAAATAAAAACGACAGAGAAGACGATTCTATTAATCTGTTGCTTGAGCAAGCTCTCACGTGACAGAGGGACGAAATGATGGAGAATTTTTCCCAAATCCTTCAACACCTGTTGATAAAAACAAGCACGTCTTGATCATGTGACCACTTTGGAAGTACCTCTCCTTTCAAGGTACAAGTTAATTTTGATATTCCCATATTTGAAGGACAGATAGATGTGGATGCCTTAGAAAAATGGTGAAATCTGCTAGAAGGTCATTTCTCTGTTCATAATTTTTCCGACAGGGAAAATATCACCTTCGCACTCCTTAAGGATCTCCCCCATGTCAAACATTGGTGAGAAACTTATTAGGATCAAAGTTCCACAAATGAGTTTGAAATATATGGGGTCGATCCCACTTGGTATTTTTTTGTTGATACGGTAAAGGAACATTATTACCCTGTTGGCAACTATGAGGACCAGTACATGAGATGGACCACATTGCGGCAAGAGAGGGGCTAAGAAGTTACGGAGTTCACCAATACCTTCCATACCTTGTCCACCAAGCTGGGTATCAAAGACTCCGAACAACATTTGGTTCTGAAATACCGTGGGGCTCTACACAGATACATCCAAACTGAAATGGATTTTCTAGACATCTCATCACTCGGTGCTGCCTATTGATATGTTGTTAAAATAGAGAATAAATTTAAGCACCAAAACAAATGGGAGTTTGGGTCTGCAAATATGAAACAACCAAAGCATGATAAATACAACCCTAACAAACAATCTCCTGAAAACCAGTCCAATCCACAGGAAAAGAAGGGTCACGAGAAGACAAAGAAGGACACTGGAAAATGGTGTGATTTCCACAAAATCCCCTGGAAAAACACCGATGAATGTCACTCAAAACAATCATTGGTGTTCGAGATCAAAGACAAGGAGCCGAACCCTGATTCAGAATCTGATTCTGTAAATACTGGTAAAAGACATATCATCGACGCAGACCCCACTGCTATTGTCACAACCACAACAATTAAACCAGAAGAACACACAGATCCTGAAGAGGGGGGGCACCTTTTTCATTCATAGATGTGGGTGAAAGGGACCCCACTACAATTTTTTGTTGACAACATAAGCCAAAAGAACCTCATCTCAACAGAGGTCCTCAAATAGTTGGGATTGTCGACAACATCACATCTGCAACCATACAACATTGGGTGGCTTCGCCAGGGATGAGCTCTTTGTGTCAACCAACAATGAAGATTGTCATATAGAATCCAACCCTTCAAGGATGAGGTATTATGTGATGTTTCCCCACTGGATGTCTGTGATGCTCCCTTGGGCCAACCATATATGTGGAAGTGTCGTGTTGTTTATGAGTCTCGACCCTATAGTGTCATTGTTCCTCTAGGGGGGTCATCTCTACAAAATACCAGAGGTAGTTTCGACTATTGTTCCACCTAAACAGTGCCACAAGGTAGTATCTCATACTACAAAATTCATCTTCTTCACAATCTGTTCAAAAGGTGAATAGAAAGATAATGCAACCACTACAGCCTCGGCCCAAGCACCTTCTATCCAATAGAAGTAGGTCAACAAGATTGAAAAAAAGTGTAAAGATTCCTTCTGCACATAGGAATCTCATGTATCCAGATTGGTGAAAAAGGTCCAACCCTTCTAGCCACAGGTTCGTGACAACCTTCAACAAGCTAAACAACGCAACTTCTCCAACAAGGCCAGCAGCTCATCAAGATGCAGATTCAACAAACACTTTTCCCTCTCCCCCGGGCACTCAATGCAATGGAGACCATTGCTTCCTAAGGAGGGAGGATTGATCTAGGTGTATATTGGTGGCCACCCACCTTTTCCAACTGGCTCAAAATAGTTTTCTGGCAATTTTGGTAATTTACTATTTTTAGCAGTTTTTAACTTCTGGGGCCATTTTGAGGGCCTAAATGAAGGTTTTTTGGGATTGATATTCTCAATAATAGCTGAAGGCTTTGAGTGAGCCCCCTAAATGAATCTCCTGGATGATACCTTTCCAATGATCTATCGTGCGGCCCAAACATAGATCGTATGCCAAAGTTACGCCTCTGGGAAGTTGATACACCAAGCTACCCAAAACGGGCTCCAAAAAATTGTTCATTTTTCATCTTCCAGGGTTAGGGTTTTCAATTTTATTTATTATAAAAAGGCCTTTGGAGCCTCATTGTAAAATAATCTTCTTTAAAATGCGAGTAGCAAACACATATCTTCTCAGAGATAAGATTCCACCATTCTAGCGAGTCTTTCACTCTGTATTTTTACAGTCTTTGTACATTTTCACTCATTAATAGAAAATTGTGTATTATTGTACCTCTGTGTTTATGGTTACATCTCTGATACATTTATGTTATATTATTGGATATCTGATATATATATGTGCATTTCTTTATTATATCTCCGCTCTCATTTCATGCCGAAAATAATCCCGATTAGTGGTATCAGAGCAGGCTGCTCTTGATCATTTTTCAATGCATGTCCCCGACGAGGTCCGAGTATAGAAAGTTGGGTCTGGAGATTTTCTCTCTTGAAGACAATCGCTCTAGCACGTCCAAAAAACCTTCCATGGAGGAAGAAAAGAAAAATGACAGAACAAATGATTCTATTAATCTGTTGCTTGAGCAAGCTCTCACGCGGCAGAGGGACGAAATGATGGAGAATTTTTCCCAGATCCTTCAACGCCTGCCGATAAAAACAGGCGTGTCTTCATCAAGTGACCAATTTGGAAGTACCTCTCCTTTAAAGGTACAAGTCAATTTTTATATTCTCATATTTGAAGGACAGATAGATGCATATGCCTTAGAAAAATGGTTAAATCTGCTAGAAGGTTATTTCTTTGTTCATAATTTTTCTGATAGGGAAAAGATCACCTTCGCAATCCTTAAGGATCTCCCCCGTGTCAAACATTGGTGTGAAAATTATTGGGAGAAAATTTTCACAGAGGAGTTTGGAATATATGGTGTCGAGCCCACTTGGGATTTTTTTTGGATGTGGTAAAGGAACAATATTACCCTATTGGAAACTATGAGGACCGGTAGATGAGATGGACCAGACTACGGCAAGAGAGTGGCCAAGTAGTTCCAGAGTTCACCAATACCTTCCATACCTTGTGCACCAAGCTGGGTATCAAATACTCTGAATGAAAATTGGTTCTGAAATACTGTGGGGCTCTACACAGACACATCCAAACTGAAATGGATTTTCTGGACATCTCATGACTCGGTGTTGCTTATCGATATGTTGTTAAAATTGAGTATAAATTTAAGCACCGGAACAAACGAGAGTTTGGGTCTCCAAATATGAAACAACCAAAGTATGATAAAGACGTCTCTAACAAACAGTCTCTTGAAAACCAGTCCAAGCCAAAGGAAAAGAAGGGTCACGAGAAGACAAAGAAGGACACCAAAAAATGGTGTGATTTCCAAAAAATCCCCTAGCACAACACTGATGAATGTCGCTCAAAACAATCATTGGTGGTCGAGATCAAAGACAAGGAGCCAAACCCTGATTCAAAATCTGATTCTGCAAATATTGGTAAAAGACAGATCATCGACGCAGACCTCACTGCTATTGTTGTGACCGCAACAATTCAACTAGAAGAACACACAGATCCTGAAGAGGGGGAGCACATTTTTCATTCATAGATGTGGGTGAAAGGGTCCCCACTGCAATTTTTTGTTGACAACAAAAACCAGAAGAAACTCATCTCAACAGAGGTTCAAATAGTTGGGATTGTTGACAACACCACACCCGCAACCATACAACATCGGGTGGCTTTCCCAGGGACGAGATCTTTGTGTCAGCCGGAAATGTTGATTTTCATACAGAATCCAACCCTTCAAGGATGAGGTATTATGTGATGTTTCCCCACTGGTTGTCTGTGATTTTCTCTTGGGCCAACCATATATGTGGAAGCGCCCGGTTGTTTATGAGTATCGACCCCACAATGTCATTGTTTCTTTGGCAGGTCATCTCTATAGAATACCAGAGGTAGTTCTGATTACTATTCCACCTAAACAGTGGCACAAGGTAGTATCTCATACTACAAAATTTAGCTTCTCCACAATTTGTTCAAAAGATGAACAGAAGGATACTGCAACCATTACAAACTCGACCCAAGAACCTTCTATCCAACAGAAGTTGGTCGACAAGATTGCAGCAAAGTGTAAAGATTCCTTTTTCACATAGGAATCTCATGTAGCCAGACTGGTTAAAAAGGTCCAACCCTTCCAACCACAAGTTCGTGACAACCTTCAAAAATCTAAGCAGCGCAACTTCTACAACAAGGAAAGCAGCTCATCAAGATGCAGATTCACTGCAACTGGATGATCTGTTGGCTTGGAATGTATCTCTCAGCGCACCAGGTGACCAACTGCTTGCAATCAAAAACTTCTGAGACACACCCTGTGCACGCAATTCAAGATGTCCATATTATTTCCTTTTGGGCATAAGGGGATGAATAATAGGAATATGCCATGGAACACTAGAAACTCTGATCTTCGCGTCCAAAAATATCCAACGTATCTCCACAGAACTGTTGTCGACTTGCTTCCATAATTTGACGAAGACATTCACTTGCTCCAAATTATGTTAAGAATGAACGTTGGTGGGAGATAATATAATCCTTCGTAAATCATGTTTAATGCGCTTTAATAGGAAGTATCCTCGAGCCTTTCACTAATTAATGGACATCCCTTCGAACCTGTATGGTAATTTATTAGAATTAAAAGCATAGTAAATGTGCATTAGGAAAGGTGAGAGGGTGGCAGGGACGAGAGGGGGTAGTATTTGACTTGAGATTTTTTGTGAACCTAGGAACCCGCAAACCCGAGAGCCCACGATGGTAAGAGGTGTGGAATTAGATAAGTGTGGGATGACACGGAAGCCAAACAAGTTCTTGTTAGGAAGAATGACACTTAGGCAGTTTCATGGGATTCTGGGGATTGAAATGTAGATCACAGAACTCTGTGGTTCAATATGTCTATCACGAAACACGAGAACATGAAAGCTCGATCCCCTCAACCCGGGAACCTGTGATCGTAAAATCATCTAAGTATGGAACAACACGACGGTCGGTCAGACTCGTGAAGTGAAGTTGTAGATGGAGGTGACAAAAATTTAGTCCACCATCCCAGGAACCCATGGTGTAAAATGAGACTAAGTGTTAGAACTAGAAAGGGGTAGTAAGAGGGAAAAAATGGGTAATTGTAGAAGGGGGTAAAGAAAGGGAGAATTTTTTTTGGGATAATAGAAAAGGGGAGGGAATTTTTTGGAAGTAGAAAATGACCTCAATAGAAGGTAGCCTCATACATTAATACAATATCTAAGAAATAGGGTTAGGGTAGGACCGTAACATTCCCTCTCCCTTCAAAAGAAGCATTGACCTCAATGATAAAGGTGTGTAAATTGTTTTAGAATCGTTGTCAATTCCCATGTGGCATCTTCTAGTTGCATATATTTCCACTTTATCAATACTCCCTTGATCATGTGTTGGTGCAACTGGCGCTCTCTAGTATCCAATAAGGCTTCTGGCTGGAACCCAAATAGAACCTTCTTCATCAAGTTCTATTAGGTTGGTTTTCGATTTTCAATTAGATCCGACAACCTTCTTCAAATAGGACACATGAGAGAGTGGATGAATCTTGGAGTGGGTTAGAAGTGTTGGCTTGTAGGTGTCCTTACCAATGCATTGTATGATTTGATAGGGACCATATAACATGGGAACTAAATTTTGGGGGAATTTATCTTTTAGTGATGTATGTTTATAATTCTACATGCAAAGAAAAACTTGATCTCCTTCGTTGAAACAACATTCAAATATATGTTGATCAACTTGTTGTTTAATTCGATTTTGCACCATAAACAAGTTGTCCTTGAGGATCTAGATAATGGCTTCTCTGGTGTGAAGCATTATATCTATTGCATGAACCTTGGAGGTTCCTAGTACATAGGATTTCGCTAATAGGGTTTTGGGCCATAAACAACTTCATATGGTGTCATTTTGGCAGCTCCATGATAAATGGTGTTGTACCACCATTTGACAAGGGGAAGGAATTGTGCCCATCGGTGCGGCTTTTCAAAATAAAATCATCTCAAATAGGTTTCTAGGCACTTTTTGACCGCTTCTATTTGACCATTAGTTTGTGGATGATATGCAATACTCATATTTAGTTGTGTACCTTGAAGTTTAAATAGCTCCTACCAAAATTTGTTGGTGAATGTGGGGTCCATATTTGAGATAATGGAAGTGGGCATACCATGTATCTTAAATATATGATCCATGAAGGACTGGGTGGTTGAGGAAGGAGTGAAAGGATGACCTAGGGAAAAAAAAAGAGCATCTTTTGAAAGATGGTAAAAAACCACCATGGTGAATGATTTGTTTCTCACTTTTGGGAGTCCCATGACAAATTCCATTGACCAAACCTTTGTTGGGTCCATTGGTAGTGGTTTCTCTTGCTTGTTTCTTTGGAAATCATCACATGATGCTACAAAGTATTGGATAATGTTTTCATGGAATCCCATAAGAATAATGAACACTTAATTCTTTCATAGGTTTTATTAAATCCAAAGTGATTGGATATCGGTGATGAATGTAGCTCCTCTATGACTCATTGTTTTAGGGCTAAGTCTTTTTCCAGAACAATGTTCCCTTTATACTGAAATGTATCTTGTTTCCATGTACAAATTTTAGGTGGGTTGGGATCTATCCAAATTTGTTGGATGATCAGCCTTAGAGTATTGTTTGTTGGCCATTCCCAACAGGCCTCCTTGAGCCATCCTAGACTTGGTAATGATAATGAAAGGAGTGATCCATCCTCCTCGAGTTGTATGGATAAAGCATGAACCACAAAATTGTATTTACCCTTCTTATATATGATCTCATAATCATACCCCAACATATTGGTGACCAATTTATGTTGTTGAGGGGAAGACAACCATTATTCAAGCAAGTACTTCAAACTGTGATGGTCAGTCTTGATTTGAAAATTCCTCTCTATGAGATATGGGTGTCAATTCTCCACTACATGAAGGATAGCCATAATTTCCTTCTCATATGTGGTTTTTCCCAAATTGTGGTCACACAATTTTTTACTTGTGAATGCCAAGGGGAGTCCTTCTTGCATCAATACTACTCTGAAACCTCTCCTTGAAGCATCACATTCCAATACAAAAGTCTTATTAAAGTTAGGTATTGCTAATACTGGAGTGGTGCATATGGCATCCTTTAAAGTAATGAAGGCTTGCACTACTACCTCACTCCAAACAACGACATTCTTTTTAAGGAGTGGAGTTAGGGGAGCTGAATTTTTTCCATAATTTTTTACAAATTTCCTATAGTATCCTATAAGTCCTAAGAATCCCCTCAAGATATTCAGTGTTTTGGGATGGGGCAAATCTTGCAAAGAAACCACTTTCTTGGGATGAAATAGTACTCCCTCCCAATGTGACCCAAATATTCAACCTCAGGATCCCCAAAAGCACATTTGGAGCACTTCACAAATAATTGGTTGTGTCTCAAGAGTTTTAAGAACTTATCAACATGATCTACGTGTGATTCCCATGATTTATTATAGATCAAGATATCATCAAAGAAGACTAACACAAAATTGTTTAGGAGGGGTTCAAAAATCTTGTTCATGAGGCTTTGGAAAGTGGACAGAGCATTGCAAAGGCCGAAAGGAATCACTAGAAACTCATAATGATCTTTGTGTGTTCTGAAAGTTGTCTTTTGGATGTTTTCCTCTTTCATTTTGATTTGGTGATATCCTAAACATAGATCAAGCTTAGTGAAAAACTTTTCTCCATGAAATTCATTAAGGGCATTATCAATAACAAGTATGGGAAATTTTTCCTTGATCCTCAACTTATTGAGAGTCCAAAATTTAGGAAACATGTACCAAGTTCCTTCCTTCTTTAATACCATGACTATTGGTGATGAGTAAGGGCTTGCACTAGGATGTATGGCCCCTTCCTCCAACAACTCATCGATGATCTTTTCTATTTCATTATTTTGTGCAAAAGGGTGTTTATAAGGATGTATAATTGGTGGTTGGCTTCCTGGAATCAAGGGAATTCCATGGTCATTATCTCCTGGAGAAGGGCATAAACCATTTGGTTTCTCAAATACCTAATGATGTTTTTCAAAGACTAGTTTCAATTTTGGGTGGATTTCTTGTGTCAGGTTATCCATAACCCATATAGCATTAAATTGGGAAATAATTCGAGAATGGCCTTTCTTTAGTAGCTTCTCCATACAATGAGAGTTGACTATTTCATGAGATCCTTCCTAAATCCCTCAAAGGGTGTGTACATGACCCTCTTTATTGAAACTCATATAGATATCTTTGAAATCCATGGTGATTGGTCCCAATTTGCATAGACATTCTTCCCCCAATAGTATATCACAACCACCCATATTGATGGAAAATAGAAGGGTTTTGAGTTGATAGTCTCCCATATGGAGTTTGACATTTTCTCATTTTCCCCCACATTTCATCATACCTCCATTAGGGATCATGATTTGAAAGTCTTGCATCATATGTACAAAATAATGGGTTCTTCTGTCTCTCTCTTGTGAATGAAATTGTGAGTATTGCCACCTTAGGAGAATAATGTCAAATGCTATTATACATTTCTCTATTGTTGTGTGGACCCAAAGAGGGCTGTGGGTGTATAAATAGTCTTAATTTATAATTTTCTTCCTAGTGTAGCTCATTGTGTTATGTAGTCTAGTGGTGTTCTTCTGGCATGCCCCAAGCTGACATACCTATCAATTTCTCAGTCAACATATTTTCAAAGTTGGCTAGGTTCTATTGTAACTTCTTATATAGATTCTTATCAAACTTCTCATTCAACCCATTTATGTTCTCCTAAATTATCTTAATTTGACTTTCCACTAATTCCAAATTTCTTGTAGTAGAGTAGATGGTCATGTTGTCTGAGGAAGTATGAGGTGGTTTATAGGTGTTATCCTTCATGGGTGAGTTCATTGAAAAAAGTTATTGGGTCCTGAGGACAAGTGAATGGCAGGTGCTTTAGCTCTGTAATATACGTGTGGGTTCCAAGAGTAGTACTCGGCCCAATATCTTATGGAACTAACCAAGGAGGCTCAATTGTGCCCTTAGTCGTACTAATCGACTACCCATGTACTAGAGAGAGGTCTCCCTGAGTGTTGTTCTTAGTGTACTATAGCAATAAGATGGTTGATTGTCTTATCTAAAGTTGGTTTCAGGTATACCTAGAAGACTTCCTATATACCCAAGGGTATGTGGAAGTGATATTTCATATACAGGTATTGTCTAATGTGGTACCACTCAGAGGGGTACCAATATGGGTTACAAGGGTTACCAACAATGTGATTCCACTTGTATTCCTTGTGTGTATTCTTCCCTTACCACAGTTTTACCCAATGAATGAAAAATCATTGTGTTATTTAAGGATGTTGGAACACATCTCTAAAAAAAAATGTGAGTTTTATAACACTAGATAAAGATCTTAAAATCACCAGAAAATAACTTGTGCAAGCTACGGTTTGATACCGAAAATGTAAAATGATCACAACTTCTACTATACTTCTCATATTGGTTATCAGGACCCCAATTATGAAATTCCAAAACTTCTCTAGATATGTTGACACTAGTTTGATTGAAATATGTGTGCTCTATCAAAATATATCCAATTTGTGAAATTTGTGGACTTCCTAGAGAGAAAAAAAAAACCCTAAAAAAGGTTGATTTTAAATCAATGATATCTCCACTTCCTGGACACCATTTTGGATGATTTGTGTTTTGAAATTGGATATTTATTTTAGAGGAATTCAATTCTCGAGTTGGATCCTATAAATTCTCCATAGAAAGTTTCAGAAATTGACTTGAATGCTTCCATCATCTTTTTTCCCATAAAAAATCAGCAAAAAGAAAAAGAATCCCACTTTGTGCCCAAAAATTCACCCACTTCATGCTCAAGAAAGAGATTTAATACCACCTGTAGCGTACTTAACCCCAAAAATTCAAATAAATCACATAAAATACAATGCAAATCCCAAGAACATAAGAGAAAAAAAAAAAGATAAACCCTAAAAAATATAGAGTTATATTCACTTTCCTCTTCAAGGGGGAAACCTCCAAGAGAAATGCTCCAAATACAATAACAATTCTTGAAAAAATGATGTATAACCTTCTACTATATATATAGCTATCCATATAGAATCTTAACTAAGTATGGACCCCTTATAATGAGGGTCAACCAACTAATTTGGTCCTTATTAATAAAATGCAGTCATTTTTACAATGAGTGACTATTAACTAACTATTTAATGGGTTGTATTCAAGGAAGGTGGCCTCATACAATAATAAAGTATCTAAGTAAGGGGATTAGGGTAGGACCTTAACAGAGAGGTTGGTGATGTGGAAGTCATTGGATAAGAGTGTACATTGATCATGACGTGACATGTAGCATACTACAAGGTCTTTCATTCTCAAACAATGGGGAAGCCAAGGAAAAAAAAAAAGAAGGGAATCAATGGGAGAACCTAACCCTCATTCATGATATTGAGGAAAATTATAACATTTGGAAGGCAACATGGAAAAACCACGTTAGTGTCACAACCATAGATGATTTTAGGGGATAAATTTAGAAAATGGGCTAATTTTCCTTGGTTTTCCCAAAAAAAGATTAGTCAATTTCCATTTTTTCCAAAATATATTATTTTACCTTAAAAATCACCCAAATTTTATAGAAATTATATAAAAACCTTCGAAATTTGAATATTTTTACAAAACTATCCCCAAACATTTTACATTTTTCATATTAAGGACCAGTAATATTAGTCCAGGTTTCTACATTTCAATATAAATTTCCATCCTTAAAATCATCCCTGGTCACAACAATAGAAGTGTTCTCTATGTCAACATGGACATGTCAGTCTCAAATGAGAGTGTTTCCAAGAAATTCAATTGGGCAATTAAGAAATGGTTAAACAACTTCTTAGTGAATGACTAAGCAAGCATAAGCAAGGAAACATTGAATAGAGAAGTGGGTTTTGATTCATATTTTAGTTTGATCAAAATATGGACAAAATCTAGTAGCACTAGCAAAGTGAAGCAAAAGAGTTGAAGGTTGACACTAGTCTATTATACAATGTACTTGGGCCAAAAAAGGGTAACAACAAGAAAATAATCAATCATTCCATATTTAGAAAGGTCAATTAAGAAGCGATTATATAATAATTTATCTATTGATTTATTATTGAAATGCAATTTAACCAACATATATCCATCTATTAAGCACCAAGAAAGATAAAAATGAATAGTAAAATTTTATGTGCTCAATCAATTGAAATAAAGATGAATTAACACTAGTTTATTTTATGTAGTGTATTTTTTATTCATTTTTATTATTATGGTCTTTATTTTATGTTGTCTCTTTTTTTAATTTGTTTTTATTATTATAATTAATTTTAGTTTTCTCGCTTTTATTTTACATGTAAAAAAAAATCTATCTTAGTTTTATTAAAATTGTATTATTTTACACATCTCATCATATCTAATTATAAAACATGCACTTGGGTTTGTAATTAAGATATTAAATCAACTTAAATGTGATGTCTTAATTTTATTATTATTAATATTTTATGTGGTTTTAAGAATTGCATTATTTTACAGATCTCATGCATAAAATATACCTTGCTTTTCCATTAAAATATTAAGTTTATTTCATATTATTATTATGATTAATTTATGTTATTATTTTTTTCACTATGTGATGAATTGTTTTACACCCATTACATACAAAACATCTCACTTCTCCATGCTCCCAAGCAACCTCTCCAAAATTTTGCTTAATATCCTTCAATTCCACAATGCTCTATTGCTATATATTATGATTTTGAAACTTTGTAATAATGTTCTACCTTACATCATCCAGTGTTCTTACATTTCCTTGTGGTGTACTTTGTATAAATTTCATGTGCCAATACAACGCTTATCCTTTTAAGGTGGTTTAAAACTCCACCATCTTGGTGTTAGGTGTGGTACCCTTCACATTCCATATGGCTTCACACATAACAAATGTTGTTTAGTGTCTCTAAACCTTACTTGAAATCTCAAGAGAACACTATAAAACTTCCCTATATTTCTACAATAGCACTAACTAGGTTGTGAACAAAGAAAATCTCCCTTGGTCTTGGAAAACTCATGACGATATGGCTTCCACTTCCAAGTAACTAATACTACTAACCAGATCACTTCCAATATTCAAGATTCCACTAGTGTTAGGATTACTTCCACTCTTTCCCACCATACCTCGTGATTCCTGCTAACTACTGAGTTAACCTAGATTACTACTAATAATGTTTTTTGATGTTACCTCATCAACATTAGGAAGTGTGAGGGGTGGTGTCCATACTAGGTTGGTTAAACTCCTTTAATAGTTGGAACACATTTGGAAATGCCTCATCTGGTTTGTGTTGACCAAAAATTTGGTGTTGTTTTCCAAAGTTTAACTTTGTTGGAAGCGATCTAATTTTTCTTCTTGTGTTATGATTGGTCCTTCAAAAAAACATCTTATTTCTCGGCTGACAACATGAATTGAATAGAAAATTTAATTATGCACATTTAGTGGATGGTTGGAATAGGTGCATGTACGAGTCTCAAAGTTCTGAGACCATCACAATTTCTGAAGCTTTCTATCGTGTGAGTGGGAAATTGGTGGAATTAAACTCATGGGCCAGACAATATGCATATATATTTTTTATACAATATATAGAATTATTTTAATAAATATATATAAATTATTGTATTTTGATTTTTCATTAGTACGATTCATAAATTTTGAAGGGATTTTTGTGTACTATAGGACATGATTCTCTGTAATAGCTTTCACAGATTACAAGGAGTTTTAATTGAATTCTTTTATTCTAATTAATTGATGAATTATTTGGGTTTGATCACGATATAGTGTGTTATAATCCAGTAAGGTGAGGTTCTTCCTAAAGTTACAGGTGATGTGGTTGGCGACTTGCAAGAGATCCAATTTTTGGGCTTGTACAAATCTATGAGAGTGGGTAAGAAGTCTTGTGCATCTAGTATCTTTCTTTTAACCAGTTGGATGTCATATTAACATATGTATCTGCAATTAGTTCCTTTGGTTGTTGTTGGATAGAGTTTTCTTTATGCATAGTGCAGCTACTTCTGTTGTGTTGTTGGTTTTTTCAGATGCAAGTCAAGTCGGCCATGGGCTATTATAGAGACTATGTAAGCCAAAAATAGTCAAAGGTGAACAGGGAGAGAAGGTGTGTTGTTTTGAGGTTGCATTGTTCACTTTGTTTTTGGGTTGCTTAATGTGTTTATCTACTATCTCATCTGTTATGGTTCAAAAAGACAGAGTTGTTCTGAATTTCCAAGTGCCACAAATCACAAGTTGCAGGATTTCTAGGAATCTATATCAGAGTGTAAGAAATCGTATGCATTGTATGATATATTCCAAGGAAGATTAGGCCCTCATTCTTATTTTTAATTTTCATAATTTAAGTTAAGTTGGTCGTGGGCTATTTCAAACACTGCATAGGACATAAAGAATTAGAGTTAAGAAAAAACAAAAAAGGTGTGTTGTTGTTAGCTTGCATTTTTCTTCTTATTTTGCAGTTGCTTGATGCCATGAAGATAGTCCAGGTGTAAAGTTACGGAGAAGTGCATTATTTTCCATGTGTTGTAGAACAATGTTGTTTTTAGGTTGGATGCATTTCATATGGTGCTAGGGATTATTTATTTGGTGGATTGCATCGTGTTCCATATGCTCTTCTTTTTTTATTTTTTTCAGGGGGGACGGGGGGGCAGGGGGTGGCTTGATTATAGTATAAGCAGGTATAGTTCAGAAAGATGAACATTTTTTAGGTTGCACAGAACCTTTTTATATTAACATATGGATGCACTCAGTGAAAATATGTCTTGTTCCCCTCGGAAGTAGGAAGAGGAATATCACTAGCACAACCAACACTATGTATTTTCAATGCTTGTACGGAGAATTCATGCTAGTTATCGTCGTGCAGTTATGTACCTTCGCACAGAGAATTATGATGCGAGATATAATTTGGACGACATCTCTGTCATTTTTCAGATGTTGATTTTGTTGAATTCACAAGCAAAGGGAAGTGATTTAGAACTTCTCCCAAGTGAATGCCATGTTATTTTCAGCATCTCCAATAACTATTGTCGGGGCACTGCCTGAGTGTAGAAGGCCAAATGTTACGAATTATTTGCACGTGTTGAAAATAGACCAAGTGTTTACTGTGTGAGGGGCATAGCTATGTAGAGGGTGAAAATATGGCCATAGAAAAAATTCACATCCAACCTTAAAAGTAGCCAAGTAAAAAGGATTTTGACTAGAAAATTGCCCAAAGGTAAATATATCATAGAGATAATATTTCCCCAAGGCCAAGAGCATGACGTCAATCTGCTAAAATTTATTTTACACATATACTAACTACCTTTTGAATAGAAATAACCATAATAAAAAACCATCGAGTAGTCCACAGATAAGAAATGCATTTTCTTTGCACTGCTTCTAGATGTGTGGTCTTTCCTCCTAAATCATAGCAAATCCATTTACCATAAATCAGTGACATATCTTGAAAATTACGTTGCTTGTCACAATTAGGGATGCAAAACTAAAGGAAATGTGGAGGTGAAGAAGTGCAACAATGCGAGAGGATGACATGTGCGGGTTCTCCACACAAGGCATAAAAATAGACCAAGTATATTTATGCCGACTACAGAAGTGTTGTGGCATCTAAGCACAACAATGTCAAACCATAAGCAATATGAAATCTCGTTGCAAGGGTTGAAATCGTGGATTCTCTACACGAGGATTCAAAATAGACTAAGTGATTGATTTTCAAAGCACATTCCTGTGAAGGGAATCGAAATATGGCACCAACAAAAGCATCCACACAACTTGAGAAAAATATAGGTATAAAGGAATTCCAACACAAATTTTTTGAAACATAAATAAATCAGAGAGATCAGATTGCTTCAAGACCAAGTGCATCGTGTGTATTTACTAAGGTGTGTTTTCTAGACACATGAACAACCTTCGGAACACAATTAACTGATCACCTCGGTTCCCATACCTAGTGTTTTTTTTTCTAGGTTGTGCATAATTTTTTTTCTGTTGTGATATTCAGATTCTCTACAGTGGCATATGCTCCATAGAGAAAATGCTTTCTCTATTTTCATTCCTTGTGTGGGGATTCTACACTTTCGACCCTTGCACTGAGAATCCTTGCCACTTATGGTTTGGCATTGGCACAATTGGTTTCCTGGACACTTGTGCAATTTCCAGAGTGATGTCATCAACACTTCCACACATTTATATATCACATAGAGCCAATACTTGGTCTATTTAGAACTTGGATTATATTCAAATCTTATGCGGAGAACTGATATGTCTCCTCTTTTTCACTGTCGTAGTTCTGCATCCCCTCACTTCCAATAGTTTTGCATGAGGGATTGTGACAAGCGTCGTAATTTTGCAGGATAGCTCATTGATTTATGGCACATTGGTTTGCTCCAATTTATGAGTAAATTGCAGGGATCTAGAAGCAATGTGAAGCAAATCTGTTGGTTATATGTTAGTTGCTCAATGGTTTTTGTTTATCATTTCCCCTATTCGAAAGGTAGTTGATATATGTGGAAAATACGATTTAGCAAATTTGCATCCCGTTGTTTGATAGTGTGTACTCCATGCATAGTGCATTTACTTGGTTTCAATCAAATTTGCATTCGCATTGGTGTAATGTTTAAGCAAACCATTCCTCTTTTTTCACCTATGTTGTTGAATCAAATGGTTGAATGAAATATTATTGATTTGCATCATATATGAAAAATAAATTTAGTAGCATCTTATTATTTTTCTTTTCCATGGGTAGATTAAATTGGTGAAGAGCTATTTCAAAAACTTTATAGATAAAAAAGGAATCAAAGATAAACATAAACAAAAATAAGCCATGTTGTTTTGAGATTGATTTTTTTTCCACAATTGCTCATTGCTATAGACATAGCTCAAGCATAATCTGAATGATATAAAAGAAAACATGGAAGATACAATGTCATCAGAGCATTAAAAGAACTATGTTCTAGAATTGTACACAAGGTTGAAAACATCACTACAAATAAACAATGGACTATCGTTTTGGACTTTCAATCTAAAATGCATGTAAGTCATAGTAAACATTGGCATGTTGAATTATATAGACATTCGAACACATATAGGCATATTTACATATTCACAAATTTGTATTTCTTTGTTCCTAAACGAAAGAATATTTTCATATTGTTGTGACATATTTAGAAAGTTATTGTTTTTGTGTTGGATTAAGAAATTATGTTGGACATGACAAGCAGTTGATATAACAGAGATTATGGTCGCAGAGAAAATAAAATATTGGCAATTTGCATATGCATTTGCATCTCATTGGCATCCATATGCATTGCTATTTTGCTTATTCGATGTACAATAAATAAAAAAAATCACCAATGTTTAAAAAGAAAATAGGGAAAAAAAAGAAACATGAAATAAGAATTGGAGAGGTACATTTTTCTAATTTTATCTATATACTATTCGTTTTCTTCTTGTTTGGTGTTTGTTAATATTGTATATTTCATGTGATTTTGAAATAAGAGTTTATTTTCGCATTCATTTCATTTGGTGCACTCCAAGGCATCTGCATATTAAAGGTTTAGTGGCGAACCACACAAGTTGTCACCTGAGACGATTTGGGAATTACACAAATTGGCTCGCCTTCTATCAGATGTGAATGGACAATGTATTGAACCAAAATTCTTGGACTTGCATTCATTGGATGATAGTGCATTAATGAAGTAATAAACATACAACATCAAAATAGATAACCATGAATTGAGGAAAGACACATTGGATTGCAAAACAAAAATAGAGTTTAGATTATTTTCAATTGATACGAACGACACATACAAAGGTAGACTAGTACATTTCATAGAACTGTGTTATGTACTTTTCTTATTTCGATAATGGTTGCATGGCTCTACACCATGGGTTGTGTCTTGTTAATATTTGCTTGTCTTTTTGTTTGCCGCTTATCTGTCAAAGGGAAACAATATTTGGGGATAAGATGATATTATTTATTTATATTTTTTAACCCTATCGCTTGATGCAGTGAGTGTTATAGAGAAGCAATAAGAGAAAGCGAGGACAATGTTGACATATAGTGCACAATGGTTTATTTTTCTAGAGATTTCTCCCTAATACATACTTCTAACACTAACATTTGATACTTAAAGAGCTTCGAACGCTATTAGCTTGGTGGTCCTTGACTCAAGAAATATTAGGAAATCATAAAAATGCTACCTTGTTGTGAGTGTTCTGAATGTGGCTAGGTTGGATACCCACACACTGCTTGAGCAAGTGCAAACAATCTGTCTCGATTGTTTTTGTAGATCGGAAAAACGTTTTGGATGAGTAGAGTCGTCCCGAAGGTAGCAGTTGGATTTGGTGTACATTTGGTTTGGTTGACGATGTCTCTCTACTTAGGCTTCCTCTATACCGGTGAAGTGTGGGTGTTCTTCATCCTGCATTCTAGGAATCCAAGCACTAGATAGCCCAAGTCCTGCAGCTAAAACTTTTCCTGGTTACTCGGGAACTTGCACATGACAAGGACTGAGTAATCGCTCCAATGGGCAGGCCCACTGTCATCCTATTGTCTGGTTCAACTTTGTTGATAAGAAGGAAGAGGAGGAAAACTAAAACCATATAGGGGGTATTCCACAGAATAGACATGTCAAGTTTAGAAAAGGTTTTGATCCATGGTGGCATGCACAACAGATGTTGGCTCAAAGAGCTAGCAAACCGTATGAACTTCAAAGAATAGTTCAAGCAACTATTTGGAGAGGCTAGGGATACTACTCATAGATTGTAGGTTGTCCCCCCTTCCCAATATTTTCCTTCTCAGTGTCAACTGACGTGGGAATGAAATGGTGGGACTGCAGGCGGTCTGTATGAACTTTGGGTTGTAATAAATCATATGTTTGCTAGGAGAAGCCATGGATGTGGGGAATTTGTGGTCAAACTATGATTCCTAGGATAAATGGACTTGATGGTTGGGTGGCTGGTGGAACTAATCAATTGACATCTTGTGGGAGCTCTATTTTTGGAGAAATGGAGATTGGTCGTGAATACTATGGCCTTGGGAATTCGTATAACTAGCTATAAAGATGATTAGAAATCGGAGTTGCGATATTCTCTTTTTCGTGTCGGTGTTCTTGTATTGATACATTGCAATTTAGATCTAGGATCCTTTAATAATGTATGTAGTGGAAACAATTCATCATACTCCTAGTGGCCCTTGCATAGTGTGGGGTCATAACTATCTATGCACATTGTTCATGTGTGATATGGCTGGATTAGATTGGTTGAAGCCTTAATACTACAAAACTCCCTATAGTCCTTGTCTCACCTATGTGAGAGTGTCATTTTTTCCAGTCTCCTATGTTTTTCCCATGTCTTTTCCTGTAATTTAATATCCGCAATTTTTTTGACCTATCAAGTTGTCTTGTAAATGGCTAGGTAAAGAGCCTTTTGATGAAAAGTTTTTTTGAAGATGGTTACATCTCAAGTTAGTACATAAATTGCATGTAGAGAACACACTTATATAGAGAGGGGGGTGAATCAATATAAGGCTATATTTTTCTTTTTAAAATTCATATAACATAATGAATAAATTGCATCAGTATAACAACCAAAAGACATAATATTTAATGTGGAAACCCTTTCAGGATAAAACAACAAAAACTTCTCCTTTTTTTTTAATTTGTAGGCATCAACCTACGATTACAAAATTTTGTAGGCACCAACCTACTAGAGACACAAATCCCCATTGCTATTCATAGGCACCGAACTACAAGAGACATTGATCCTCTCTGATGTTTATAGGCACCGACCTACATGAGACATTGATCCCCTTTGATGTTTGTAGGAACCGACCTACAAGAGACATTGATCCCCTTTGTTGTTTCTAGGAACTGACCTATAGGAGACATTGATCCGCTTTGTTTTTTGTAGGTAGTGACCTACATGAGACATCGATCCCCTTTGTTGCTTCTATCTTCATAAAATATTCTCTGTTCTCTTTACTTCTACTTATGATCTGCCTTTGCTAGATATTCTTGCTTCTTTTTCAACTTCAGCCTCAGATCTTGCACTGTGCCACATTTTTTCTCATAACCCTCTTCTTTATTTATACTTTTCCATAAGTTTTTCTTGAAAATTCATGTTCTTTTGAAAAGTCACTACTTTTATTAAATAACAATTAATTTTCCCCCTTTCTTTATTTTTAAGTCACTTTTTACCATACCATGGGTAAAATACCACCATGGTTTGTAAATCCATGTGCACATACCATTTGCACTTTCACTTTTACCCTTTTTAATCCATTTCCATGTTTCCTTCTCTTTTACCTTTTTAATCCATTTTCATGTTTACTTCATTTTTGCCTGTTTCTTTAATCCAATTTCATGTTTGCTCCTCTTTTACATAAACTCCACTTCCACCTAAATTTTCAATTTTTTTATTTATTAAAGTCATATTTATATTTAATCCACTTTCATTTTTACTCCACTTTTAGGTAAAACCAGTTTCCTCTTAACTTTTCCACTTTTGTATTTATTAAAGTCACATCTATATTTGATCACTTACTATCCTTTGACATCAATGACAATATTTTATTGAAAAATCTCCCCCCTTTTCATTGATGGCAACCCTATACTCAAAAACATGTAATCCTCCATAAATAGAAAGAGTTCTCCCTTGTCTGCAACTCTCCCCTTGTCTATAATTCTCCTCCCCCTGTCTATTCTGTAATTCTCCCCCTTTAACATCAATGGAAAAGGTATGCTCCCCCTGATTTGTGCTTATTTACTTATGAGATGAGAGGGATATCACTCCTAGCTTCTATAAATGTTTCTCTGGGAAGGTTTTTTGGTAAAACTCATCTGCAACTTGTTTCTCAGTGGAAATGTATTCCATCTTGACACTTAGTTCAGCTACTTGTTCTCTTATGAAGTGGTACTTGATGGGAATACGCTTCACCTTTTTCTGCATAGTTCCTTTTGTTTTGATGCTCCCCCTTAGAATGTGCTTTCTCTTGTAGTTTTCTTAAGTAGCTTCCCCTATGAATGTACTATATTTTCTTGTTGTAATTGTTGATTTGTCTCTATTTTGCGGTCACTCTCCTGAACTGCATTTTCCAAAGACTTAATAGATGTTTCACTATCACAATATTATTAACTATTCACAACTGATAAGATTGACTTCCTTCAACATTTTCTCACAATCTAGTTCTCAAGAATGAATGGTCTACTATTGTTCAAAAACTGTCCATCTACAACTTATCACATCTTCATGTGTTTTGAATCTTCAAGTTGGTATGTGCCTTTATAGTTTTTAAGGGATCTTCCTCTGTCACAAGTATGTTGTTGATTTGGTAGTGCTTGAATGTCATCAAACCACCATCCAATTTTCCTTCAAAAATAATTTCTTGAACATGGTCAATGTTGGTCACAATGTATAGAATATCTATGTGGACTTGTCTTTTATTTTTCACAGTAGATACCTCACACCATGCCAAATCCCTAAGTTCCATACACCACTCACAAAGGCTTCTGAGTTTTCCTTCGAAAAATGTGTGGTGTTGTCAAATTTCATTCCCAGCTGTAAAAAAACCTTCAATTTCTAAAGAAGGAATGCCCATAATACTGAATGAAAATTATATGCATGTTACCCGAAATATAACGTCCTCCACTTCCATTTTTTTTGTCATCAACATTGTTTGCCTCAATGGTAAAGACTACTCGAACATGATACACCAACACTCATGAATAAGTTTTGAACATTGTCACCAACAATACAAGATAATCATTTTATGTCGATCCAGACAATCTCTGTGTCTAATATAAGCAATAGTACATATCCAACAATAGTCGAAAATGGTTGGGTTTGTCTCAGCAAATCCAATTCGATTCAACAATAAATAGTTGAGTCATCAAGAATACATCAGTTGGGCTTTCATATCAACAACTTCAAGTATTCCCTCTCTAAGGGATAAAAAAGTAGTAGCAATAGTTTTTGTCGAAACTTCCAGTTGAAGGACTACCCAGTCGAAACTCCAGTTGATTGTCATGCCGGGTCGATTCCCAGTCGACCACTTCCATGGAAATCATCAGTAAGTAAGAGAAGTGTTGCATGATTGTACATCCGATGATACACAATGATATGAATTCCTCAAACATATATTCAAATGATTCCACGAGCATCCATCAATCCAACCACAATCTATCATGGTAGTCGGCATTCATCCACAATTTTGACTTTCATGTCTCTTCTGCAATGGTCTGAGAGCATGATTTACATTCCTTTGATTTTTATGGTGAGGATGATTATAGGGCACAATTTTATTTTATTTTTATCAGAGGAAGTAGGCTCAGGGTTAGGTTCAATTATGAGAGTAGAAAAACTCGACATATCAGGAACAATGTCATTTGTAACAACATGATCAATTGTTGGCATGTGAGGAGCATGTAGCTCATCAATATTTTTGACACAATCAATAGTAGATTTTTCTTCTAGAAAACCAATATGAACTCCTCCTGCCACAAATAGAACTTCCTCAATTGTAGCAAGGCCAAGTGTAGGTAGGGAGGAAACAACAACATCATATCCAAGACCAGTCTTAATGAATGGAGACATTTGAAAATTATTGATATCATCTAACATTTCAGTACTCTTTTCAAACTTAAATATTTTTTTCAACTAAGCAATCAAATTTTCCAAATACTTTCTTAAGGAAACAATCTCATATTCTAGCTCTTCGCAATTTTCTTCCTTTTTCTTCAGTTGGATTCTCACCACTTCTTCTATCCTTCTTGCCTCTTCTAACTGAACTTTTAGTCTTATGATAATATTTTTTTATTCTTCAAGGATTTGTGACATTTTGGCTTTTGAATCATGATCCTCTTCTTCATATGTGTGTAGTTCCTCCTTTTGTTTCAAATTCATTTTCCTAAGATTCTTTATTTCGCTTAATGCACAGATGAGTTCTTCTTCAAGACCTACTTCTCCATTTGTTTCAATGTTTTCCTCTTCTTCTGAATCTATCATTCTATTGTCTTCATCAAACTTTGTTTCGATTTTCGTAAAGAGAGTTTTTTCTTTATCACTACTGGAACTGGTTTCATTTCTTTCTTCAAACAAGTCTATCACATACCTACTATGGAAATCGAATTTTTCTTCGATTTCTCAATGATCAGACCCCCGAAATGTCTACGGATGTCTAGCGTAAGCTAGCTCTTCCCTCGTTTGTTCCCATAGGATCACGGGTCACGACCACAGGTCGAAAAAATATGGCGTCCTTTCGCTCTTCGCGACTCAGTGCTACTAGAGTGTCGAGTCTTTCGACTATGCAAACCCCGACACAGAGAAGCGCCAAACCCCGAAAGGGTTGGCGAGTATAAGTTTCCTGTTTGGGTCTTGTCCTCGTGACCACATGCTTAAACCAACAAATCCCTTACCATCCTTTCGTGATTCGAGAAATCACGATGCATGACTTCTTCCTCATTCAAATCCCCRAAAACCATGAAGTCTCCCAAGTTTCCTCCAAGGGGAGATCAACGGTTGTAAGCCTCCCCTGATCCGACGGTATGGATCCTTTCAGTGTTTTGGTACTCGGGATTTTGAAATGCAATGACTCTAAGACCCCTTGTCATTTAAATCTTCGAATTTCGATATGGAAGTTCGTGTAAGAGATCGACGGCTCTTAAGAGTGTGGATCCAACAGTCCATGGGATTTCAGGACTTTTTCCAAACCTCTGATCGCTCACCACGCGTCTCCTCTGATGGACGGTCTAGATTCTTTCGGCAATTCTCTTCTCCACTACATCACGTATCGGGATTTCGGGCATCAGGATTTCGCAAATCGCGGGGGAAAAGTTTTCTAGCCCTCTAGTTTCCTAGATGCCGAAATGTCGAAACGTCGACTGGCAGCCACGTGTCCCTCCGATGGACGGCGACGACCTTTAGCCAAGATCAATGGTCATGATCTTTTTAGGATGATCAATGGTCATGATTAAATCTTGGATTTTCTTAACCTCATTCACACCTCACGCCATTTCGAGGTTTCGGTGTTCACGATTTCGCGACTTATGAAGACAAGGGTTCTTTCCCTTCTTGTTTCCCGGGTACCGAAATGTCGAAGCACTTACCAGCAGCCATGTGTGCTCTATAGATGGACGGTCCAGGTACTTCCATGGACCATGGGATCTATGGTCTCGATTCCTTCATCTCTTGCAAGGGAAAGAGGGTCGTGGCATTAATGCCTGCGTCTCTTCCTCAAATCTTACGGTCATTACAGACCTTGGATCCTTCGAAGGGATCATGTTCGTGCATTTATTGCAAAGGCGGAGAGGGGTCGAGGAACTATCATCCACATTCCTTCCCCACCTCCAACGGTTGTTACGGACTTTGGATCCTCCGAGAGGACCTCAT
>SNQJ01S0004894.1:269058-279819 GCA_010110895.2 Picea sitchensis | reverse complement strand
GTATGGGTGCATGGGTCAGTAGATGTTTCAGGATTTAAAATCTTTCTTCACATTTTTGTGTCCACAAGAATTTTGTCCCCTTCTTCTGGAGGGAAGTGATTGGACAACCAATCTTGGAGAATCCTTTTATAAATCTCCTATAGTATCCTGCTAATCCCATAAAGGATTTGATATCCGAAACATCCTTCAGGGTAGGCCATTCCATGATAGACATGATTTTTTCAGGGTCTACCACTACTCCTTCTTTGGAGAGAACATGACCTAAGTAATGTATTTCCTTCTGGAAGAATTTACATTTGCTGAATTTGGCATAGAGATGATGTTCTCTTAGCACTTGTAGCACAAGTCTAAGATGCTCTTCATGCTCTTCTCTATTCTTAGAGTAGATTAATATGTCATCAATAAAAACTAGCACAAATTTGTCTAGAAATTTACTGAGTAAATTGTTCATCAAGCACATAAAAGTGGTAGGGGCATTGGTTAACCCAAATGGCACTACCACAAACTCATAGTGACCATACCATGTACAGAAGGCAGTTTTATGGATGTCTTCATCCTTGATTTGGACTTGATGGTATCTCGACCTCAAGTCGATCTTTGAGAAAATAGACGCGCCTCCCAATTGATCAAATAGATCATCAATCCTGGGAAAAGGGTACTTGTTCTTTATGGTTACCTAATTGAGTTGTCTATAATCTATACATAGTCTAAGGGTGCCATCCTTCTTTTTCACAAATGGGACTGGTGCTCCCCATGGAGACACGCTGGGTCGAATATAGCCTTTATCCATCATTTCTCTTAATTGCAATTTGAGTTCAACTAACTCGGGTGTGCTCATCCGGTAGGGTGTCCTAGACACCGGCACCGCTCCTGGTGCAAGTTCTATCGAGAAGTCTATGTCCCTTCTCGGAGGTAGACTCGGTACCTCTTCCGGAAACACATCTCTGTATTCTCTTAGGATAGGATGATCACCAGGGCTTGGTTTATCACCTTCGATTGTTTTCAACACCTGTATTGCATATAGGGGACATCCCTTTTGGCAATACTTTCTCATTTGCAGGGCTGATATTTGTCTCACCGAGACAGGTTTTCAGACCCCTTGAAGGGTTATTCTTCTCCCTTCTTTACTTACACGCTCTAAGGTTTGATGGTAACAGTCCAGTCTGGCTTTATGGGCGGCTAGCCAGTCCATATCGATCAACAAATCATATGATCCTAGGGGTAATATGTTAAGGGTTTCTTGGGTGGGGAATTCACCCAACATTAATTGGCAGGCTAGTATAACCTTTGTTATCTTCCTTTTGGTGCTAGTGGCTAACTGTACCAACCACGGCTTGGTATGTTTTTGTGGTTGTAGTTTACACTTATCAACAGCTTTAGGGGATATATAACTCAAATTTGAACTAGGGTCAATCAAAACAGACACTAGATGGTTGAAAATCATACCTTCTATTTCCACTACTAAAGCTTGATGGTCAGCGTGGTTATTATCCAAGGCTGCATAAATTTGTGGCACACTCCTGGCCACATCATTGACTGTAGTAGTTTCCTAGATGTTATAAATCCTCCGACTATTCTATTGTCGGTGTGGACAATCTCTCAGGAGATGTTCCTCTCCGCAACCCCAACATTTCAAAGGTTCTCTCTTGGTGTTATCCACCTTCACTGGTATAGGTCCAGAAGTTTTATTTCCGCCCGATGAGGGAAAGTTTTGTTGGTGTACACTCCGGGTTGGAAAGTTCATTCTTGGGTTCTTCTTGTAGTTCTTAAATCCTGGGGATTTGATCCCCTTTTTCTGAAATCTTGGACTATTCTTCGGTTTCCATCCTTCACAAGGTTCTGCTCGATGCCCAAACTGTTCATGACAGTAGGTTGCCTTTCGAATGATGCCTTCTAGGGTCTTTGGCTCATCAAATTCAATTTTGTTCTGATATTCCTTGGGTAGCCCACTGATGAAGCATTGCACCTTTGCCTTTTCTGCTTTTATATAAGGTACATACCTCAACAAGTCGAGGAATCTGTTAACATATTCTTCTATAGTAAGTTGTCCCAATTTGAGTTCATAAAACTCCTTAGTCTTTTCGTCGAAATATTTTTCCGACATATACTTCTTTTGAAAGTACTTCTCAAATCGTTTCCATGACAGATCCTCTTCGCGAACCCCTTTCACATTCTTGAGGTCTTCCCACCAAATGGAAGCCTTTCCGTTCAAGTTTAAGGTGGCCACTCGGGCCTTCATATTTTCTGAAAAGTCATGGACTCTAAAATACTTCTTTAGTCCAAGTAGCCAGGCCTCTACTTCCTCTCCCTTCTTTATTTCACCGTCGAAGGAGGGTGGTTTGGCCTTTCTGAATTCTTCGAATTTTCGATCTTTGGAAGACTTTTGCTTCTTCTGTTTTCTTCGGGGATAGGAACTAGTACTACTTATAGAAGAGCCTTCTGAATCGCCAGCTTCCTTCTCAGAGGAATCATCCGACACTTGTCCTTTACCTCTGGGGTGGACATTTTTCGAGGTGCTCCTCTCAGTGTGGCCACTGATATGACCATGTTTCTGAGTTTTAGGTTCATGCTACATTTGTCTTTGTAGATCAGATAAACTCTGCAGTAAAACTGCGTTAATTTTTGTTTGTTTTTCTTGTTCTTTCATCATCCTTTCATTGTCAGCCTTGCAACTTTGTAATTCGACCATGAGACTCCTCACAGTCTCGGCTAGATCTGGAGGGGTCCCTACTTCCCTTCTTTCGTCAAAATCTTCGTCTCTATTGTGGGATCCCTCTCCCACTTCATGGTGAGTCACCATACTATGTGTTGATAATTTCCCGCGGTTGATCTTCCGCTTGTGTGCAAAGACAAACGTTGGTTGTTATTTAATAGTTAGATATATTTTTATATCCCACGCAAAAATTCATATTTATTTCACATGCATACGCAGTCAGGTTTTCATTTCGGACTTTGACCTTTTTGAATTAAGAGGGCTAAGATAGAGGGTTACTCTTTTTAAGAGTGTTCCGAAGGGAGCCTCTGCACAACTCGTTCATGAGCCCAAGAAGGTCGAGTGTTGTAACCAAGCTCTGATACCAATTTTTCACATACCTACTATGGAAATCGAATTTTTCGTCGATTTCTCAATGATCAGACCCTTGAAATGTCTATAGAGGTCTAGCGTAAGCTAGCTCTTCCCTCGTCTGTTCCCATAGGATCACAGGTCATGACCACAGGTCGAACAAATATGGCGTCCTTTCACTCTTTGCGACTCAGTGCTACCAGAGCGTCGAGTCTTTCGACTCTGCAAACCCCAACACAACGAAGCGTCGAACCCCGAAAGGGCTGGCGAGTACAAGTTTCCTATTTGGGTCTTGTCCTCGTGACCACGCGCTTAAACAGGCAAAGCCCTTACCGGCCTTTCGTGATTTAGGAAATCACGATGCATGACTTCTTCCTCATTCAAATCCCCGAAAACCATGAAGTCTCCCAAGTTTCCCTCCAAGAGGAGATCAACGGTTGTAAGCCTCCCCTGATCCGATGGTATGGATCCTTTCGGGGTTTCGGTACTTGAGAGTTCAAAATGCAACGACTCTAAGACCCCTTGTCATTTAAATCTCCAAATTCCGATATGGAAGTATGTGTAAGAGATCGACATCTCTTAAGAGTGTGGATCCAACAGTCCACGGGATTTCGGGACTTTTCCCAAACCTCTGACCACTCACCACGCGTCTCCTCTGATGGACGGTCCATATTCTTTCGATACTTCTCCTCTCCACTACAGCGCATATCGGGATTTCGGGCATCGGAATTTTGCAAATCGCGGGGACAAAGTTTTCTATCCCTCTGGTTTCCCGGATGCCGAAACGTCGACCGACAACCACGTGTCCCTCCGATGGAAAACGACGACCTATAGCCAAGATCAACGGTTGTGATATTTTCGGGATGATCAATGGTCACGATTAAATCCTGGATTTCCTTAACCTCATTCACACCTCATGCCATTTCGAGGTTTCAATGATCGGTATTTCGCGACTCGTGAAGACAAGGGTTCTTGCCCTTCTTGTTTCCCGGGTACCGAAACGCCAAAGTGCTTACCAGCAGCCACATGTGCTCTATAGATGGACGGTCCAGGTACTTCCATGGACCATGGGATCTATGGTCTCGATTCCTTCATCTCTTGCAAGGGAAAGAGGGTCGTGGAATTAATGCCTGCGTCTCTTCCTCAAATCTAACGGTCATTACAGACCTTGGATCCTCCAAAGGGATCATGTTTGTGCATTGCTTGCAAAGGCGGAGAGGGGTCGAGGAACTATCATCCAAGTTCCTTCCCCACCTCCAACTGTTGTTACGGACCTGTGATCCTCTGAGAGGACCTCGTCCGTTAATCGAGACTTAAACATATGTTAACATTTTGGGAGTTCACCAGTCGAAGTTTCGGGACTTATCAATCACGAGAGTCCGATCTCTTGTCAACGGGACTCCCAAACTCCCGATTTGCAAAATCCTGATGGGATCTTTCTTTCGGGATTCTCCCGAGATCCTGGATTACTACCACGTATCCTCCCTCAGATGGACGGTCCTCGTTGTTTCACGATTTCATGACTTGCGACCCCCAGTGATGCAAATCCTTTGTCAACTCGAATCCCCGATATTCGAAATACCGATGGATTCTCGATCTCCGCCACGTGTCCTTCATGGATGGACGGTCCAGATCTATATCGGGACTTTCACCATGGAGTGTCCCGATCTCATGTCATCAGGACTCCCGAACTCTGAATCCTCAATACCGAATCCTCTCTTGGGACTTTCGCCCTTGTTCACGAGGGCTTAACCTTCATGCATCTCCTAGCAGATCCAATGACTATCGGGTTTTCTAGATAAGATTTGACGACTCTAATATGTCCCACGTTGTGTACCAACTCCTCTTTCGGGACCTTCTCCCCTGTTCATGAGGGCTTAACCCTCCTATATCTCCTAACAGATCCAATGACTATTGGGTTTTCTAGCTAAGATCCGACGGCTCAGACCTGTCCTACGTCGTGCACTCTCCCACTGCTCTCTGGACGTGGAAAAACCAATGGTCTAGATATTCCCACAGACCTTGGGGATATACGGTCCTGATTTCCTCGCTACTCATGAGGATAGAAGAAAAGGGGTAAGGCATGTAACGCCCTTGTTTCTTCCGCCAATCTAACAGTCATGAATGATCGCAGATCTTCCGACGGGATCTCGTCCGTCGATTGATACTTATCCCTACGCAGCTACTTCAGGATTTCAAGAGGATCATTCTTCCTCGTACAGGGTTGCTAAGACTTGCGCATTCAGGTCCTTTTTCTAGGCTCTTGGTAAACTTTTCCAAGAAGGGTATCTCTATGGAGAGTTCTATTCCGGGGCATTCTTGGAGACAGATAAGGGAACAAATTCCCGAGAATGGACTGGAAGTCTAACTTGGTTCAACTTTCGCATAATTAAATTTATCTATCAACATAATCCATGCGTGGTTTTTCTATTACAAGCATACTTCTACCCTTTCTTATCAAAACACTGCACAGATAGTCTTTATACTGTAATCATTCACAATTTCACAGTTTATGAGCATATATGTCAGCATATGAATTTCAAGATGCAATATGTAAAACACTTATCAGGAATAACACCAGAAGTGAGTGCAACTGCTGAGAGGGGTACTCGTTTCCACTCAACCGTAGGCTCAGCTATTCCGATAGGATTTACAACTAGCCACCCCCGAGCTGAGACCATGATGCTGCGAGAATGTGTCTAGTTTTTCCAGTGACCGAGAACGAGGTTTACTCTCACCCTTCTCTTCTATCACTCACTCTGCGTATCTTTAGAGTTCTCTTCCTCCCCTCGCGTCTGCCCCCAATCTCTTCTCCCTCACGCCTTATCCTCTTGCGAGGTTGTGTGGGGCGTGATTTCTCTCGCACAGGTCAGGCCTGATGACTCTACGGATGGGCGGTTCACCCCCCCCATCCCTCATTAATTCATGAGGAGCCATCTACCTACCAACTTGCGAGACATTCAATTCGGGGCTAGCGACCCGCTCTTGGTTCTCTGGGCCAGTGAAGTCCAAATACGGTATTGTTCTCAGTGGAAGTTAACGCCACCATTCTAGGTGCCTTCCACCACCTTTCTCCAGCCATCGTGGTCTCTTTTTCAGCATATCCCCTCTCAGCAGTTCTGCAATATATATATATTTATACACTCATAATATTATTCACATTCCTGGACCTTTTTCACAAGGTCCATTCACATCACACATTCACATTTCTGAGTTTGCCACAGTTCTTGGCCAGTCCAGTTATTTTTACAAACTGGGGGAAACAGGGTGTTACAAAGTCATTGGCCCCTTTTTATTAGAGTCGCTTATTCTTCTTATAAGGGTTCTTCATGATTTCATGATTTTTCTATTTGTGGATAATTTTTTGTTTATGACGTTTTTTGTTTACGTTATAGTCTTCTTCACTATCACTGCTTTCATTTTTTTCATATGGAAACTCAACAACAAAATGTCCTACTTTTCCACAGATAAAGAATTTAAAGGAAAACTTACCTTTGTATTTTCTAGATCCCTTTTTGAGTTTTATCAGAAAATTTGCTTCCTCTGTGTTTGATTCATAGCTGGAACAATAGCTTGATTTGTTATCTTTGTTCTTCATCTTCTTTGAGGATTTGAAAGTTGCTTCCCTTTTTGATGGATTTTCCTTTTTAGTCCTCATTTCATATGCAGTGAGGATCCCATGCAATTCATCCATTGTTAATTGATCAAGATCCTTCATTTCCTCAATGGAAAAATCTTTGGCATCAAATATTAAGGGGAGTGACCTTAACACCTTTTGCACAATGATCAATTCTTCAATTGTTTCACCAAGTCCTCTAATGGTGTTGACAATTTCATCCACACGTAGGAGATAGGATGCAAAATGTTCTTCATCTTTCATATTCAAACTCTTGAATTTGCTTTTATGAGTTTGGAGCTTAACCTTCTTGACCTTGTCATCGCCTTCATGGATGTTTTGAATCTTGTCCCAAATTTCTTTTGTTGATTTTCAATACATTACTTTGACAAAATCTGACTCTGACAGTCTGCACACGATGTCATTTGAGAATTTTGCATCATTTTCACTAGCCTTTTTTTCGACCGTATCTATTGGTGGATTTTTTAGGGCTGTATAACCAGTGACGATCAATTTCCAAATATAAAAACCAAGGGCCATTAGATATGTTCACATCCTTATACTCTAGAAGGAGTAGTTTGTTCCATAAAACAATGGAGCCATGTTTGTAGAGAAACCTTCCTAACTATCCATATGTGCTCCCGAGATCTACCTTCTAGTAGTTAGACTATTTTCAAAGGAACTTGCTAGATTGTCAATTGTTGAGGACACACTTATACTGATAGGGGCAGGTTAATCAGTATAAAGATACATTTTTCTTTTTAACATTAATAAAACATAATGAAACAATCACATCAATATAACAACCAGAAGACACAATATTTAACGTGGAAACCCTTTCAGGAAAAAACCACATTTTTTTTTTTTTAATTTATAGGCACCAACCTACGATTACAAATGTTTGTAGGCACCAACCTACTGGAGACACCAATCCCCACTCTTGTTTGTAGGCACCGACCTACAAGAGACATCTATCCCCTATGATGTGTGTAGGCACCAACCTACATGATACATTGATCCCCTCTAATGTTTGTAGGCTCTAAGATACCGGATACATAGATCCCCTTTGTTGTTTGTAGGCATCGACCTATAGGATATATCAATCCCGTTTGTTGTTTGTAGGCACCAACCTAAGGAGAAACCAATCCCATTCATTGCTTATGTCTTCAAAAAATATTTTATGTTCTCTTTACTTCTGCTTTCTCTCTTCCTTCACCAGATATTCTTGCTTCTTTTTAAACTTATGCCTCAGATCTTACACTGTGCTCCCTTCTACTTTCACTCTGCCTTAGTTTTGTACTCACTCCTTTTTATTTTGCCATATCTATTTTCTAGAACATCATATATGATCTTCCCCAATATTTAATTGTCACTCCTTGAATGATCTTCAATCATCACTCCTTGAATGATATTGAATCGTCACTCCTCAAATGGTATGCATAAGAATATCACATTTTCACCCACATACATTTTTTCTCATAACCCTCTTATTTGTTTATACTTTTCCATAAGCTTTGCTTGAAAATTCATGTTCTTTTGAAAAGTCATGATTTTTATTAAATAATAATTAATTTTCCCCCTTTCTTTATTTTTAATTCACTTTTTACCATACCATGGGTAAGATACCACCATGGTTTGTAAATCCACGTGCACTTTTACTTTTACCATTTTTAATCCATTTTCATGTTTACTTCACTTTTACATAAACTCCACTTTCACTTTTACCTTTTTCTTTAATCCACTTTCATGTTTACTCCTCTTTTATGTAAACTCCATTTCCACCTAACTTTTCAACTTTTGTTATTTATTAAAGTTATATTTAAATTTAATCCACTTTCATTTTTACTCCATTTTTACGTAAACTTTATTTCCTTTTAAATTTTCCACTTTTGTATTTATTAAAGTCACATTTATATTTGATCACTTACTAACATTTGACATTAATGACAATATTTTATTCAATAGGGGGATGTTTGTAGCTTCAATATCAGTCATCAATTTACAATACTTCTCATATGATAGTTTACAGGAAGTTAATGTCCATGTCATATTGTTTAAGTTTAGCAAGGAAGTTTGTCTCTCGACCTTCTTTAAATTGTTGTCGAAGCAATATTGTTACTGGAAGGTGTCCTACACAGGATATCTGCACAAGAATGTTTTTTTATTTTTCTATCTGACATTTGGTTTTTTAATGCATTTTGGTAAACGTGAAACATATGAATAATACATTATGAAGGTCGGATTGCTTTAACGCCAAGTGCATAGGGCATATTTACTAACATGTGATTTCCATGCCTGAGTTAGTTACGGAATACGGGGAATGATTAATAGAAATCATTATAAATCTCATATAAAACCGCAACATTTACTTTGCACAAGTTCTAAATAGCCTCATTTTTTCACAAATGTGAGCAAATAAAAGTGTCATAAATGACTTGGTCATCATGCAAACTACATGGCCTATTAGTGTAACATCCCTGTTACCAAGAYGATCTGATACCATAATGTAACATACATGTTTCCAAACTTCTTTGATACCAATCTATAACATCCTCGTTACCAAACTTCTCYGATACCAACTTGTAACATCCATGTTACCAAATTTCGTTGATACCAAATTGTAACACACCCAACCTCCTAGTTGGATACTACACTCTAAAACCAACTTGAAATGTTACCTAGCTTCATATTAGTACTAAGCAATGCTACTCCAAAATTTAGTGCGCAAATTTTACTCTATAACATTGGTCTGCACAAAAATACTTGAAGTAATGCACTCAAACCCAAGCTTAGTCGCACCACACAAAATTTCCTCTTTTTACACAACTTATAACAGTGGAAGTAACACAATAAAACTACGCACATAAGCATATTTATCACACAACTTTAATGTGTGTGCAATCCAATATGAACATGTGTTCACTACTGCGTGCGCAACCATTCTGGTGTCACACGCCAATTATTTTTTCCTTGTGCGAGCAAACTGCTTCCCTATGTGCACAAGCGAATCCATTCTCTTGCGCACAAGCGAATCCATTCTCTTGTGCACATAGAGTATTTCCTTGCACACACGAAAATTCTATCTTCACCTCGGAGACTCATGACCATTATAATAAGGTTAACTTAACATGAATAACTAATAACAATTGTCATACTATGCATGTATGAATACACATACTAAATATCAACACAACACATGCATGTGTAAGCAACATTATACAGAATAACAACAATTACTTATATGCAACAACATACAATAATTAAACCCATATTTGACATAGATAATTAAGCACACAGTAAATGAGACAAGCACATAAAGACACTTATCTTTTATGAAAAGTCACCAACTGCGCGCAAAACTTAGACATTCCTCCCAACCATAAAGGTTGTTGCTCATATACTTTCAACAACATATCACCCCGAGATGGGGATTAAATACACCAGGGAAAAAGGGTTCATAATGCCATGCTAAGGTCATATAATCAACAAAATTGTTCAGTCCAAGGTGTCACTGTTGCAACTAGCCTACAATATCTAATTCCCCACATGCCTATTCCACCGAAGGAAATGTACCCCTTCTCTACTCAATATCCCCTTGGATGCCCCACTTCCCTTCCATGGTTTCAGCAATAGGTTGGACATGAAGTCTCAGAGACCTGCAACTAATGCCTAGTGCACCAGGGAACTTTCCCTAACAAAAATCTCACCTGGAGAGGATGCTCATGGGTTTGACAACCTGCCTCTTTGATAGAAAATATCTCACCTAGAGAGAATGATCATGGGCATGAAAACCTGCCTCTTCAATAGAAAAATAATCTGGTTATAATACAAAAATCCCCTTCTACGCACGAGAAATGAATCAACCCCCCAAAAAGAATGAGTTTTCCCTCCCCAAAATACACTAAATACAACAATATATATTGCATGCCTTAAATTGGAAACTTGTCACCTTCAGAACTATCTTTAGCCACTTGGTGACTCTTTCTCATCCCTCGGTAACTTAGGATAAATAAATATCCATAAATTACACTTTTTCGAAATATCAATAAAATACTCCCTAGGACTTAAACCCCCCCCCCCC
>SNQJ01S0004894.1:250054-264968 GCA_010110895.2 Picea sitchensis | reverse complement strand
TCTCATGGCCATAACTCTCTAACTGTGAGGAGTTATGTAACGTTCCACATACCACCGGAAATGGAATGACAAGAACTATCCATCTAGGATATTTTACCTGAAAAATTCATTTTCCTTCATCTCATTATTTCACAACTAAGCATGGGTTCTCTTACTGCGCAAAGCGTCTTCCCGTGAGGGCTTTCACCANACCGTGAGGAGTTATGTGACATTCCACATACCACCAGAAATGGAAAGACATGTACTATCCATATAGAATAGTATTATCTGAAAATATATCATAACTCATACCGTTATCCATCAAACAAACTTGGGTCCATTACCCAAACCTAGAGTCTCCAACTTCTCATGGCCATAACTCTCTAACTGTGAGGAGTTATGTAACGTTCAACATACCACCGGAAATGGAATGACAAGAACTATCCATCTAGGATATTTTACCTGAAAAATTCATTTTCCTTCATCTCATTATTTCACAACTAAGCATGGGTTCTCTTACTGCGCAAAGCGTCTTCCCGTGAGGGCTTTCACCATAAGGGGACCACTTTGGAGTTCATCCATATTTACTTCTTATCATCCATGACAAAACAATAATGAGTCATCTTTACATCAAACAATATTGGGTCCATTACCCAAACCTTTGTGTTGCGGGGCTTTCTTCAAGGGTTGACATCAATGACAACCAACCTTAATCAACACATGTCAAGTTAGATACTTATTTTTTCAGTGAAATATTCCCACCAACCAACTGACTGTGATATGAATCCTTTCCTTTCTACGTTAGTCTATTCTCCAAAGTTCCTTCCTATAACATGCCACCCCTTTTCCAAGTCATGATATCACAAGGGGATTGATTTAGTTGACTTCCAAACTAAGTGGTTCAAGAAGTTTACTCTCCTTCACTCCATTGGAAACAAAAGAAGTTTTCCTCTTCCCACTAATCTTAGGACCTCCACAAGTTTGTTAGGAGCCTTCCCAACTAGATTTCCTCTACACAAGGGAGCCCCTTATCTACTATACAGTCCCTCAATGACTTGATATTACTAGTGTAGGTTTATTTCCAGTAAGCACCAAATTGTGGCCCTCTATTGCTCCAATATGGATCTCGGTCTTATTTTCTCTAGGGTGACCCTTATTCTCTTGGGAAATATTCCTGTTTTCTTCATGAAAACTTCCCAATGGATCAATTGCTCAGAGAAAGAACATGGTTCTCCTCCTCACAACTTCGTTCAACTGTGAGTCTGCAAATTGTTGTGTTCTTTGTGGTTCCCTATGAGAACTCATTCACAGCTCCTCTGGCTCATGTGATTTCCTGAGTGCATTTTCTTCTTTCCCCTTCCTCCTCTATAATCATGTGCATATTTGTGATGTTTTCCATCTTTGGTCTCTTCTTCCACACAGTTCCCCGGGATTCATGTGACTATTTTTAGACGCAACCTCTAGTCAAGGATCTAAATTTTTAAGGTGAAATACAAAGGTTTCCTTCTGTTAGTTTTTTACCTGACCTTTGCCTCTTTAGGGAACCTAATCAATCAACATTTATAATTTCTTCAACCACCAATCTTGCTTCTCCATGACTGATAATGTGGCTCTTGGACAATTCAGGCATGTGACAGGTGATGCATTAAATTTGCAAGTATAGGATGGAGTGTTGAGAAAGATTCATATTTTCTTCATTGAATCTTCTCCACCCCCCCTCATCGGTCCACCTCACCAATCCCACTTCATCGATCCACCTCATGAATCCCACTGTGATATCATGGATAGTACTCAAGGAATTTCCCTCTTAGTCAGTTTTTCAGTTGTTTTCTATTAATCAATAGCATGATTACATGCTTCATAATCCCATTATATGAAGTCTTAACACAATTACAATCATCAAGGAAAACAAGGTGTTACAAAGAAACTATTCATGTGCAGCAGGAGAAATTGGAAAGGCATGTATATACAAATGTAGATTTTGCAGTTGGATAAAATTGTTCTTCATATTATTTATTTTCTACGATTGTTATACGATGATGCATCTCTCCAACTCAGAATATTGTCTCAATATAGGACTTGAACAGTCACAAAAATGTAGAAATATTCATTGGAGATGTGATGGTTGTTTACAACACATATTTGGATAAAGAGAATAGATCACGCAAAATATTGCATGATGATATGACAGATGAAAATGGAATGATGAAAGTTATGTTGATTTTTCATGCACACCTCATTGAAAGACATGATCCAAAGATTGTTCCTGGAGCTGGAATATCTATTACAAATTTCAAAATTCTACCATAAAGGGGATTTAACCGTGGTGATTGTGATCATGTGATATCGATACTTTAATCAAGTGTTGTGGAGACAATGTCTCTAATGTGTAAAGAATACAATTTAATACCAAACACAAAAATCAAGCAATTTGAAAACAATACAAACATGTATCCAATCGACACTATTGGAGTTGTTGTCACCCTCACTAGAAAAGTTGCATCACAGTTCAATTTACATATAAAAGATGGGAACACAAAGGATGAAAAAGAAACGATATGTTCTTTCATGGTCAATGGTTTATTGTTTATATGTTGATATATCTTAGGTGAAGGTATATGACAATTACATTGTTTTATGTATTAGATGCATCTATTTGAGACATGTGGACATTTCTTCGCTTCACTAGAACAACAATTGCAGTTAGGGGAATTTTCTATTTTTCTATTTAAAAATATAACTAAGAGGAGAGGTGAAAAATAAAAGGTGTTTCATACAACACAATTTACATTTATAACAGAACTCACAACATAAGCAGTCAAATATATGAAAAAACTAATTGGCTCAACAAACATTGTAAGTATAGATTGACAACTCTATCTACAAATCTCGTGTACAATATTATTTTAAAACACACACACACACACACACATATATATATTAAGCTTTGCACTATATAAAGAGGTCAAAGGTTCAATGATAGAAGCAAATTCATATTCAAATCCATTTGAACTTGTTTGTGCAATTTGCAACTCTCCTGTAGGTGCATCTACTTTGATAAAAAAATGCAATGTTTGATTGTATAAGATGCAATCAAATATGCCCTTGTATATAAACATTTCCTAAGTGCTATCATACATGCAATCGACAAAAGTAATGTGCAATGAATTGACAGGGAACCTATACTTCACAAGTTGCTTCCTAGCTTGATAGAAATGCAATATGAAATATATTTGCAAAAGAAACCCAAAATTGTTTATATGTTGCACAATTTTTGAGTGCAAGGAAAATTTACATTAAACGAAGACAGTGTGGTCCTACATGTGGGATAGAGATTGAACAAAGACAGTTTCATCCTGCATGTGCGATGAGTTTTATGTATTGTTTTTCGATTTCTTTGTACGGATACTAGAACTATAATTTAGTTAGTATTTTTTACAGTGACCTAAATGATGATGCATAATAACATATACATTGTATATACATATTTCTTGTATAGTTATTAAGTACCAAAAATAACATGTGCACTATATGTACATTTTGAGTCCAAAGTATTTACTTAATATTGTTAGCATTGCAATGTCATTGTATTGAACATATGAAATTAAATTATGTCAAAATTGTAATGAACATTTGACTAGTTGTTTGTATATTATTAGTCGTGTTACATTGCAACGTTGGCATATTGTTACTAGAGCTAGATTGGAATTGGAACAAGTTTTTCTATTTAATGCTTCTAGAATTGTTGTTGACATGGAATTTGTAGGCCATCCTTGACATCTTTAACAAATTTGATGTTGTTTGCAAATGCCATATGCATCTGTTGACAGTGTCGGAAATTACTACTAGAAAAAATTTTGCACTATCGTTGGACAACAAATCGTAAGTACATTTGTTTTTCATTGAGATATTAATGTGGATCTATATATTTCCATGCTTATGGCCTGGCATGGAATGATCAATGTACTTTCTATTAATTTAAGTACGTTGTCCTAACTAAATATTTTTCTATTTCTACGATATCTATGATAAATGTCTCGTAAATAAACATTAATAATAATATTCTAATTGGCCTATATAAAACCAAATGAAATCAAACTTCAATAAAAAAAAAAACATGATGTTATATGGTTGCAGTAAGTCAAATATTTTTCTTTTTTCAGAGTGTATTATGCATGGTTGGTTACACAAGGTTGTGTTGAGCACTCAACACACCCTAAAAAAGTCTACGTAACATATCACTTTTTGGATACCACTTGATCTTTTGCCGTTGTCTGATATGAAAATGTGTCCTTTGCTTATCATTTTTATTTCTCATTAAGTATTTAAAATCTTGCTTGGACATGTGAAAATCATTAACTTAAAAGACTAATATCTAAATTAGAGAAATGACAGTCAAAGTTTTCCCGGATGTACTTAGGGATTTTGGCATCGAGAAGGATTAAGCGTGAAAGAAAACGCTAGAGAGAACCAAAGTTGTCGAGTCCTGATCTTCGTCGGCGTCGACAGATGTGAAATTTSTTTCGCGACAAGCACCACCAAGAATATCGTTGATGACCGATCAATTTGGCATCGGTGAAAGGTCAAAATAATAAGCATTGAACAAAAAATGAAATAATAATCACCGACCTCCAAGACGTTTTTGACATCGGGAGTTTCGAAGGAYGATAACTCRCGAAGAAACTACGTGTTGATTTTTTGAACGTCGATCCCTGATACTCACATGGTATCGAAAAKCACAATATCTAGCTCAATTTAGTGTGTTCGACGTAAACGAAGTCCTGAGTGCAACCCTTACCCAGGAGGTGAGTTCTAGGTTTTATTTAATGAGCCTCAAGTTAGTGATGCCACGTCGACATCATTCGGCATCGAAAGTTTCTAAAGGAAAATATCAACAAATAGGGAAAACTATCAAAACATACGTCACTCCTAAGAATACAAAACAAGGATCCACCCATCATGTATCTCCTGCACACAGACCTTCTCTTAGACTTCTCTAGGCACCTTGTAGTGTTCTTATGTTCTCCTCCTCCATCATCCTATGTGCTTCGTGCAGCTGCACAATCGTATCTTGTGCTTCCCGAAGTTGTCTCTTAAGCTAATTTGTGCTTCATTTGCGACCTTTCAGTGTTGATACCTAATGGTTTTGTGTCGCCAGTTGTCTCTGCAATTCTCTATTTTCTTGATAAATTTTGGCTATGGAAAGTTGTGTTTGCTCCAGCTGTTGATTAGGGCTTTCAAAGTTAGAACCTGATGCCCCCGTCCTTCACATTCAACTCTCGCTTCCTCAACTGGTAGTCCTGACAGGATCTAAATGGGTAGCATGCATTATGAACTCCTCAGCGGTTGGGTGTGCACTCAGCTCAGTCAAGGTGTGGCTTCCACCTACTTCCTTATTTTTTCTGGGCCTTCCCCTCCTCTATGGTGTCTACTTTTGAGAGTGTGTGGCCTCCAACATGTGTCCTTCAGATGTAATTTTCTCCACTTTGACCTATGCTTGAGGCGCTGACATCATTTCCGAGCGAAAGTAGGGACCTCCTTTTGAAACCTAGGAGACACTTGATGCCAATAAGAAATAGTCCCAGGCATGTTGGGGTTCAGACCTAGTGCTTTGGCTGCCTCGCAAACCTCGTCCTGTGTTTTGAGGGGATCCCATGGTGCGACATCGTATGTGATTATACGTTCACCACTATATGAAGGGAAACAACATAGAGTTTGATAGAATTGGACTCGCAAGACAAGTCCTTACTTGCTTACAAACTCGGCCGATGTGTAGAACCCACACAGAACATCTAGGATTTATAGCAGAGCAAGGCAGTGAGATGGAACATGCTAAGGAATACTCATACATTGTGATGGGATGATTTGAAGAATTAATACGTCATATCTGCATGATGGATATGATCCAGGACGTATGAAATGCAGTCGATAAGAGTTGCAGAGAATATATGGTACAATCATTCCAATCTCTTTAACCTTGACAACCTCCATTATTAGCAAATGATGGTTGACACACTTGGTGATACATCTTCTGGGGTAACAACTTGCCTCGACTTGAGGCGTTTAACAACTTCCTTTATTATGGTATCTGACCTTTTGGGAGTTGACGCACACTTTCAGCACACGTTCAGCTCTGGCATCCTTTCCCAACCCCAAGGGGCAATTGACCTCTAGAATGGCTTCGACACTCGTATCTGCCATACCTGATCTGCCATGTTATGGAGCACAGATGTAACTCATCCAAACTAAAGAGGAGTGGCGGCACGGAAAGAGATTCTACGGTTCATTCAAAAGGTTACTGGGATCACGTAAGTATTTAACAATCAGGACTAGCGAGCTCTACAGGTATGCATCAGTTTTTTTTTTCCGCTTACATCTTCCTATGTTTTGCCTGATAACTAATTTCTAAATGATTTCAATCCTGATTTCAAAATATATCCCTCTAACTACTGAACAAAGTTCACTCCATAACCTCGCTGAGGAACCTGAAGGAAACATTGGGGTAAAATCAACGAAGCAATGAAGGATATAGGACTCCCCGAGTTCGGTGACCCCGATGACTTCATCGACTTATGTGACATAGTCGGATCAAATGCCAAGCAGGATTCACTATGGGCTGAAGATCTAGCCAAGGTGACCGATACATCACAAAGGCAAGTGAAAAGATTTATGGAACATCTGATGAAGGCTCAAACCATGCTACAACACTTAAACACCAGTATAGTGAAGTATCGAGTGCATGCAGTGGAGATCAGAGGATTCTATGCAGATCTGATGGAGCAGCACAGGTTCCCATGGGCCCAAACCTGTGAAGAGTTGTTTATTAGTTGGTCTGAGTACGAGAAAAGTCATCCTTTCAAAGAACTATCTTGAGTTGACTGTTAAAGAAATTGTTAGAAGATGACGCCACGTGGCGTATTTTTCTTTTCTTAAACCGCACTTAGCCATTATTTTCATTTGAACTTTAGATTATAAATAAAGACATTGACCAATTAGTTACAGGTCAATGGTTGTTGCAAGAACTCTTTCTTTCTGGTTGTTAAGAATTATTTTGAAGTTGCTTTGAATTGAGAATTCCTTCTGGACTAAAGACAAGTTATTTTCATCAACTGCATGTGTGATTGGTCGTGGAGAAGAACTATTTCCTATCTTGTTTCATGAATGATGTTGTAATGGAAATTAATTTTGTTGTCAAGTTATCTGGCGCAATGTTTTGTTGTTCTTTGCTTCAATGATGAAGATGAATCGTTGTGTTATAATGTGATGAATGATTATGGTAGATGAATTATTTTTCTTACCATTGTCTTATTGCATATGTGTTTTCTTTCTGGTAATTAGTATCTGATACAGTAATTGGATACTCACATGGTTAATGTATTAGTATTAGGCATGTGGTATGAAATTGTCGTCTGCATGCTTGAGCAACAGGTTATCCCAAGTTCAACATCTTCCCCTTAGTTAAGCTTAATTCTATTTTTGTTACCAAGTTGGTTTATACCGTCTTACATATCATATCAGTCCCACCCAAGAGAAAATATGAAAAAAAGATAGTCCAAACTGAAGGAAGAGCCTTCAAAAGAAAATGTAAAGCCCATAGATAATTTTTTTGGATCACAAGATCTGGAGAACCATTCCACCATTAAATGCTGCAGAGTCTAATTGGGCCTTGGTGGCGGGTTTGGTTCCTACTGTTGAATCAAGGGATTTAAGGCCCATCAACATAATTGGCGCTAGAAGGAGGGCCTGAGAATGAATGGTTGGATATATATTCTACAGAGTATTTCAAACAACCTATAGATTCAAAACAACCCACATGCATGGCTAGTCATTCCCAAGACAACCCACACACGTTGAGTACTCCTGGAACGAGTAACTCACCCCAGCTAGAGGAAGAACCGTTTCACCCTGAAATACCCTACGCTCTTCCTCACGAGGAGGTAAATCAATTCAGAAGAATCACAAGAGCCTACGCCCGATAGATCGGTATGTTGTCCTTAGCTCCCATACTCCCTCAAAGAAAACAACAAAGTAGACCAGTGGTTAGTACTCCAGTTTTCGTGCACTCGGTAGAAGACTTAATAGATTTCGCAATTACCGAAATCCAATATCCTCTTAATTTGATACCTGAAAAGCCAGCCGGCGACATCTCTGAACCGGATGATTTTTTGGAAGAGGATGAGTTTAACTCAGAGTCTGAAGATATGGAAGGAAACAACGACCATAATGATGAAAGGGGGAAGTTTCCTTTGAGCAATCAACCTGGTTGGCCAAAGATGCTTTGGCCCTCTCAGGACTAGTTCATAACCTTCCTCGTCATCTAAAGAAGTTGCTTCCTAAGTTCGATCTTGAAACCTCTGGATTGCCTGAAGATCATATCAATAAATTTATACTAGCAATCAAGTTTATGAATGTCCAACATGAAGACGTAGTATGCAGACTTTTCCCCTATACGTTTGAAAAATCGGCTTCCATGTGGTACTTCAATCTGCTGATAGGATCTATAACTAGCTGGATGAAGTTCCAGATAGATTTTCTAGACAAATTTGTTGAAGAAACTACTGCGGGAGCTATGATGGTCGAGTTGTTCACCGCCACCATGAGTTTGAAAGAAAGGGTCAAAGACTTCAATCAAAGATTCATGACCATCTTGAACAAGTTCTAGCCTGAAGCTAAGCCAACTTAGGAATCACAAATCGAAGTTTATTCTAACGCTCTCCCAGCTTCCATTTCCATGTTCGTAAAAGGGTTGTTAAACGAACCCTAGTTGAGAACTTTAAAGAAGCCAAAACGATAGAATTCTAGATGAGGGGGTGTAAATAAGTCCAGGTTTATTTAGTTAAGAAAGAGGCTCAACCTCCTCCCAAGAGAGGACTCCTTTTGACTAGAACACTGGGGAAACAAGCAGAACAGACTCCTGACAAGGGTAATGGAGACATAGAATATATACAATGCATGGTTAAGAATTTATCAAACAAGATCATAGATATGAAGAGAAACACAGGGGAAGGAAACCAAGGCCAAAGGCCCTATAAGCCTTTCTTTAAAAGGAACCCATTGTTCAAGGCAATTGAACCTCCCCCAGCTAACTTAAATATCGATCTAGGGAATGTAGTGTCTGCTTCTTTTTGTACGCATCACCAGGAAAACCACTCCGAAAGAGACTTCCCACAAATGGGTGCATACCATGAATTTGATGGCCAATCGATTTCTATACAAAGTATCCCTGATCGAACAATCGAGTAGTTCAGTTATGAATATTGTCAACCAGGAAGAGGTTGATCCACAACAAGATACAACCATGTTGATATGGGATCTCGACTTGATCATGCCTTCCGACAACCTGTTTGAGTCTCAAGAACCACCCGTTGAGGTCTTGGTGGTGCAGACACGTAGTAAAGGTCCACCTATCTAAAAAGACATCACTTCTACCCAAACTTCAAGAAATAATACAATCCCTAATCACCCGAAAGCACCTTTTTCTCCCAGTAAAAAACCTATAAGAATCCATACCCGAGAATCACCCAAACTGGATTACAAGGTAGTTGAATATTTGAAGAAGTTAAGGTCTAACATATCAGTCATGGACATATGCAGAATCCCTCAGCAGAAGGACTTCCTGCTACAAGATTTGAACTCAATAGAAGACCCTACGACTGGAAATGGTCAAGAAAGAAATATAACTTCCAATGACCCAGTAAATAAACCAACCGTGAATGCATGTTCGGAAGATAAGAAGGTGAAGCCTTTTGTCCCACCTTTCCTCTTAATGTTTGAAGTTTTCAACAGGAACCTCCATAATTGTTTGGTATATTTAGGAGCATCTTCCAACGTTATTTCCTTGTCAAGTTGCAGAAAACTAAATGTCATTCCGCTACAGAGTGACAAACATGTGATACAACTAGACAGAATGTTAAAGGAAAATCCCCCTGTGGATAGGTGAACTTCCTCTTGAATCTAGACCCCTATAACCAAGACAGAAAGGTGTTAACTTTAGTCACTGACATCCATTTAAACCTATCTAAACTAATCTATAGAGAAGAGGAATAAGATGTACCTTTTTATGATGTTTTTCCTCGCCCAGTTCCAAGTTGAGATCTGATCCACAAGCTCTTCAATAGGTCCTGCAATCTAATCAAAGACAAATCATGCTTCATATTCTACTATGATTAGCTTGAAACTAGATCTATCGATTAAATACAAGTTCATGTAGGCATACATAATCTTGAAGGAAACAGGCCAAGCACATGTATTAATGAGAACTCAATAGAGATACTTACAAACCTTTGATGCAGATGCAACAGCCTCACCAAGCTCTCCTTGCCCAACCCCTTTCTCAAATGATCCACAAACAAAATGACTATGCTTCATTGATCATCTCCCTTATGAGATTATAAGTTTGATGCCTTCAATGTCCTCCTTCCTTATGAAATCATAAGTTAGGCATCTCTCAATATCTCCATCCCTTTCTTCACCATGAGGAGGCCTCCTTATATAAGCTTGGAGATAACCGACCACCTTAGATATTCTTGGGATAGGTTGAGGATCCTTCTCCATCAGTTGTGGATCTTCCCTAAGATCCAGCCTTGACCTCAGATTCGAATCCAACCAACTCCAGAGATGAGGGGGATTTTTCCCTAATTTTCCTCAGTAACCCAAGATTTCCTCAAACAGCCTAGCGCTCCCCCAGAATGGGGCACAAAGTGTTGCAACTCTCCCCCAAAGGAGGGCAAGGAGTGTTGGCACTCCCTGATAGTGGGTAGGGGAGCGATGGCACTCCCTGGCAGTGGGTAGGGGAGTGATGGCCTTCAATATTGATTTTTAAGTGGTTTTCTTCATGGTAAAATCTTTGTACTCTTTTTCATGTGATTTCTCTTTCTTAAACTAGTATTTGAAGTGTCCTTGTGACGTCGTTCGAGACACGATGTAGGCAAGATGACTGTATGATGTTCGTGACACTTGCGACACTTATGGATAAAATGCGACACTTGTAATGACGACAATAGGGCATCATTGAAATGAGTAATTTTGATGTGTAACAGATTGCCCCCCAAAGTGCGAAGTTAGAAGATGAAAACTGATGACTGAAGTACTTTGTAGACTTTTTCAAGCAAGGGTATGTACTTAAAGAACCTGGTAGAAGCTGCATACAACCATCAGATAAATGTTATGATATGTTTCAAACCCAAGGCAGGCATACCTATGCTTAGGTGATAAAGACTTGCAAGGTATGGCCACCATAAAATACACTGCAGATCCGTAATTGTATTAACAAAAAGGTATAGCCACCAAAGATACAATGTGGATCTATACTCCCATGATATGAACTTATCATAGCCATGAAAAATACACAGTGGATCTATGAGACGACAAGACATAGCCATGAACCAATACAAAGTGGATCTATGTGACAGTATATGTGTCAATATTCAAGAGAAACTCTGTCGCAACCTAGGAAAAGTGCATATTAGAGTGATCACTCAACCCAGGGTCTTCTTATTGATCCCAATGCGGTACGAGTACGACCATGTGAATAGATGTCTTGATGTCAAACATGGTACAAACCACTTGATTACCGGTCAATGAGGTAAACCATTAACAAGCACGAGGGAGATCATCATTGATGTCAATGATTCCCAAGGTTCCCTAGTGCATTACAGGGAATGCGAATAGATGAGTCGAACTCGAACATTCATGGAATCATCTAATCAGGGGTCAATGATGTAAACCCGTTGTCAGAAGCGAGGATGCCTTCCATTGAGGCATGCAGGTCCCAAGGTACTAATTGGTTTCTAAGTCAAGTTCCTGGATAATGTGTTGGAGTCGACAGGAACAGACTCGTCGAAGGAGGGCCTTGATGTATCCCCCATCAACAACACAAAACTGACATAGAGATATAAGTTGGTGGATCAAATGAACATGAACTGACACGGGTATTGAAATGATATATTTGTGATGGTTGACTCTCGAGATAGATACTTCCCTTGAACACTGAGGCACAACAGCAGAAACATGACATGGACCAAAACATGATGATGCAATGGACACTGTGACTTTTGTCGGGTTACCCAAAGGAGTAAAGAAGCTCAGAGGATTGGTTCAATGCAGAGGTTTAGTGGATTAAAAAGTATGCAAAGACAAACTGTCGTGTTCAAGGCCGACTGTAAGAGTGATTGGTGATGTTTTCAAAAACTGCTTGGCTTTCATCCTTCAAATATTTCCCCCATCCAGAGAGACGAGTACCTCTTTTTAATTTAACGAGCTCGAGGAGGATAACACATGCTCGATATAACTCACCTTTGGTAAGTCCCTCTTCCTTTGTTTAATGAATTGGAAGAAGTAAGGGTTCGGTCCCATATGGGCCCTTCAATGTATGATATTTTTAACGAGTCCGGAGAAGTTAAACTTGGTGATTTTCCATTTTTAGGGAGTCTAAAAAGAACTTAAAGACGACTCCAGGGTTGTCCTTTTTCGTAATTTTAGTCTCATGAGGCCAAAAAAGAGATAAATTATCACTCAAAATATGTCTTTTCAAACTTTTTAATGAGTTTGAAAGGAAGCAAGATCACTTGGCAATATTTTCATGTTTAGAGAGTCTGAAAAGAGCTTAAAGGAGACTCTGGGGGGTTCCTTTTTCATATAACCTTTACGAGTCCAAAAAAGTGATAAAAGTATACTCGGTTACATTCTCATGTATTTAAGAGTGTGAGAATGAACTAAGACCATGCTCGTTATTGGTTTTATTTTTACACAAGCTTGAAACAAAATTAAACTATGCTTGTAAATTCCCAACATAATTTCCAAACGTAGGGATACCTATGGATGGTTGGTAATATGCCCCCAGCTTGAAAAGATAGTGGCTTAACTCCATAATGATAATAAAAGGCTGGATACATGCCCCCCAAGCTTCAATTCATTCACCGACTTTGAGGTTGTCACAAATTTATGTACTAGATGGAGAAAAAGGATACAGGTGGATGAAATGAAGGTTCAAAATGTGATCTAACGAAAGACTCGACTTGGTAGGAGAGGTGACTGTTTCATTTTTTAATGAGATTTTCATAGGAAAAGAACTATGCTCAAGGCTCCGGGTTCAATCCTCGGATTTTTGTTTCATTTTTTTATGAGCTTGCCACATAGAGTAAAACTATGCTCATGACCTTTGTTTCATTTTTTAACGAGCTTGCCACATAGAGTAAAACTATGCTCGTGACTTTTGTTTCATTTTTTAACGAGCTTTCCACATAGAGTAAAACTATGCTCGTAGTTTCTGCTTGGTTATGGATTCCAAAAGGATAATTCTCTGGAAGGACACCATGTCAAGGAACAAAAGTCGAACATGGCTTCTAAGAGATCTTCACTGGACGGAAGGAAAACACTCTGGAAGGAACACATGTCAAGGTCCATGATAGGGGTTAGGAGATCGAGCTCCAATATCCCTACCAAAGATATCACCATGTCGACTATTGGATCTAAGTCATCGGAAGTTGAAGTCATGGGAGACAATGACACATAATTGACCTGTGGCAGGTGTTATGCCAACTGCATATAAGAATCATTTAGGGAGGTCATTGGGTTGATGGTCAAGTTAGGGCCAACAAACAAAAGTTTATCAATAGTCACCATTCTTCCATCATGTGGGAAATATATCACACGAAAAGGAGTGGACACAATAGCTTTCATGGCATAGACAAAATCTCACCCAAGGAGTAAATCAAAATCCAAGGGGTCCTGGACTACCATAACATCAATAAAGACCGTTTTCCTTCCCAAAGTTACAGGAAACTGAGGAAGGAATCCTAAAGGGTGACTGGTTCTTCTGTTAAAAGCAAATAGAGTATGGGTAACCGAAACAAGCTGAGGATAACCCAAATCTTGCCAAAAAATAGAGGAAAAAATACTAACGAACAAACCTTCATCTATCTGTGCATGAGGAGCGTCCCGACCACAAAATTGTATTGTAATCTTGAAAGGAATGTGAGAGGGAAGACGAGGTCCAGTTAGCACACCCCAGTAAAAAAGGATGGTCTCATTACTTGGAGGGGGTTTCGTGGGAGAAGGAGGAATTTCCCCCAGCACGGTAGATTCTGTATCAACGAGAAAAATGTGGGCAGAATCGGGTTTACTCTCTAGTGGGAGAGTAGGATCGATTGATAATGACAAAAAATCAATCACTTGGGCTTCATTCTCCAAGGGGATATTGGGGTGAATAGGTGGAAACGGATCAACCACTTTGTCAACTAGTTCAACTAAGGACATGACCAGATTGACGACATGATCAACCGAACTGACCGATGAAGGGACCGGAGAAACCACTTTAGCACTCATCAAAGGAGGAGTGGGATTGACCATGTTGTCACTGTTTAGATGAAGGGTGGGACTGACCAATGACGGGACTGGATCAGTCACTTGGATTTCACTTTTCAGATGAAAAGTGGGGTTGATCGATGATGGAACTGGATCAGCTACTTTGGTTAGTGGTTCAACCGAGGATGAAACTAGATTGACCACTTGATCAATCAGAATGATTGGGGATGGAACTGGACTGAACATTCCATCAACTAACGATGGGTTGGGGGAAATCTTACAATAACTAGTTAGAAGTTGAAGCTTTTCCAAAAGAGAAGAAGCCTCATCCATACGAGGACAAAGGTGAGAATAATGATCACCTTCGCATAACATACAAGGAAATTTGATGGTTGTATTCTTCTTACCAACCTTAACGTCACTATTTGACGGGGCATCACCAACATGACTAGCAGAGGCCGATGATGTGGAGGACCACATTTCTAATATCTTGGCAATACTAAGGAAATCCCTCAGAAAGTGGTCACCCTTACAAAGACTGCAAGGGAATTTGGGTTTCGGATTCTTTGTTTTAATCTTGTCGACCTCATCAACACTCCCAGTATGATTAATAGTAGTTGGTTGCTTGGAT
>SNQJ01S0004894.1:223426-250004 GCA_010110895.2 Picea sitchensis | reverse complement strand
ACAAGGAAATTTGATGGTTGTATTCTTCTTACCAACCTTAACGTCACTATTTGACGGGGCATCACCAACATGACTAGCAGAGGCCGATGATGTGGAGGACCACATTTCTAATATCTTGGGAATACTAAGGAAATCCCTCAGAAAGTGGTCACCCTTACAAAGACTGCAAGGGAATTTGGGTTTCGGATTCTTTGTTTTAATCTTGTTGACCTCATCAACACTCCCAGTATGATTAATAGTAGTTGGTTGCTTGGATCCAACATCTGATATGGTTGGAGGCTTGTTCCTTTTTGGGTTCTTCTTCTTATCAACCTGGCTACTTTCTTTGGAGCTTTCACTAGGCGAAGAAGGAGAAAGGGAATGAGACTTAATGGGTCAAGAAGGAGAAAATTTGACATGAGGTTGATGTGTGGGTGGTGTACTTACATCTAAAGCATTAGGCGCAACTGAATCACTGGGAAGATTCGAGATCACCGGAGTGGGGAACAACCAAACTGGTAATCCGATGGTGAGTCCCAGAAGACTTAGTGTGGCAATGTATGGAGGACCAATGTTTCCAAAATAAGGAAAGGTGAAAGGTTCCCCGGGACAAGGAGTTCCTCCATTGGTACTCCCAGGAGTTGATTCCATTAACACTGACTTGACCTAATATTCACTAAATAAAACAAACAACACACGCTACGAATCTAAGAAGCCAACAATCGAACAAATCTTCCCACAATGAAACCACTAGTTGGTGATGAAATCCAACATCACGAGATCAATATAGGAAGGGGTGGGGATAGAGAGGGTGGATCAGTTACATTGGTGACCTTATTAATGGACTTACTCCTTGGTGCAAGCTTCCACACAATAATTGTGGATTTACCCTCCAAGGATTCCGAGTGAGTTTGACCAACGTCTATTGAAGGTATAGTGAGACTTTCCTTCACCGTTACTTTGTGTAAGACCCTGAATATTATGGCTACTAAAGTCACCAACTCGCAGTCACCCCCTGGGAAGGTACAGTCGACAGTCTAGTCTGAACATACGGGCAGGATAACAAGTCTAAAATCCTTCAAGAGAACTAAGGACAAGTGGACCAGTAGAACTCCAAAGGACCTCAAACGGATTCAGAATTCATGAAGCACTGAGACCAAATGAAGACATTTGAACCTCAAGAAGAACCCCCAATATACGATCTGACTATTACAAATGGTTGAATCATGGAGGGATAATATTCGTAACTCTCCCGAACATGACCTCGTTCATAACCCATGTGTGAGAGGGGGATCCCAGTAAGCTTATACGAAAATTGGATTTTCTCTCCCTATCGCAAGATGATACGTTTGTTTGACAGCTTTGGAAATTTATCCTTTCAACCTATTCCAAATCCCTACACCTTAACCTAATGTAGGTTTGCTAACAGAAAATGTAAAAATGTCTAATAAATTTTAGTTTAGCGCTTGATTTTAAGGTTGTTTCTTACTCAAGAGGAAAATGGCATGGATTAAATGATGTTTTGACTGACTCTAAACAATGCAAAGAAATGAGAATGCAAACATTTCACTTCGATGAAAGCTATATTACAAGAAGGAGAAAACTTTTAGCATTCGAGATGCACAATGTCCCAAAATGCCAAAAACCATGCAATTTTGCTACTTCAAATGCAAGCTAGTTTCACTACCCAAAAGAAAGAATGCAAGTATGGTCTTTGTTTGATTCTAATGCGTAAAGAAAGTAAATACAATTCCTTCAATGCTCCACAACTTTCAATCAAAAGAAAGAGTCATATACAGATGCAAAAGACATGAAGAAAAAAGGCTACAAACAAAGCATGCACTCAAGGTAGTGAGGTATGAAAGAAACAAGTAGAAACTTGTTCTGACAAGAACACAAAAAAGGATTCTACAACCAATCCAAGAAAATACAAAGAGAAAGAGAAATCACTCAAATTGTCCCGACAAAACAAGTAGCTAGAAAGAGAAATTTCACATTTCGGAAAAAAATTTCAAGATCCAATCAAGACAATAAGGGGTGACAAGCACCAAATATCAACCTAAATAACTTCAGAAACCAATCACACAGTCTGGGTAAATACTTCCACAAAACAAACTGAGAAAATCTGAGCAAAAAAAGGAAAAAATCCTCCAAAAAGAAGACCAGCGCTCCATGTCTCAAGGGTACAGAGTGTTGCAGCGCTCCCTAAAGCATTGTATGGGAGTTCTAGCGCTCTGGTATGGCCTATAGTAGGGCGTTGGTCCACCCAGAAATTCAAAAAAACGTCAAAAAAAAGAAAAAAAAACTCACCCGGAATGCATAAACAATTGGTGAAATCGCTAGTGAAGGTAGGAGAAGGCTAATGGATGATGATCAAACAGTAAAAGTGATCTGAAAGGTGGGAAAATATAAGTAAATACAAGAGGAATTTCTTGGTAAAAATGACCTGAAAGATCAAATGGAACAGTGGATAGATCTCTGAATTTTCTTACAATAGATTTCATTCAGTCAGATAAATGAGAAAAAAATAGGAAATTGACTCTAAATCTTCAAAGAAGAAGAGTGACTCAAAGTAAGTAAGAAAAAGGTCAACACTCAAAACAAAACATAATCAATTCTTATAAATCAAGATGTTGGAGGCCAAAACAAGGACACACTGAGATGGTATTAACCCTGAGCAGATAAATCAACAAAAAGTAGACTTAGAGATCAACTCCCAAAAGTTTTTTTTAACAGAAAAAGAACAGTGCTCTAGTGTCAAGGGTACCAGAGCATTGCAACACTATGTGGGAGTCTTCAAGGGATCTCCAACACTCTGGCAGTAGAAGCAGGGGATTTTTGGGCTCTTAGAAGAACAAAATATTTCCCATTAATCAAAAAACTCAGGAAAATCCAGAAATTGAGTGTGTATGGAATGAATCCAAGAGCCAACAACACATCTAAGAATCAGAAACACATCATGAATAATATCTAAAGGTGAGAAAAGGACAAAAACAAGACCAAGGAAGGAAACCAAAACTGAAAGCTTCGCTCCCCAGTGGAGTCGCCAATTTTTGTTACAGGAAACTCCCCCCTACGGATAGGTGAAATTCCTCTTGGATATAGACCCCTATAACCAAGACAGAAAGGTGATAACTTTGGTCACTAACATCCCTTTAAACCTAGCTAAATTAACCTATAGAGAAGAGGAAGAAGATGTACCTTTTTACGATGTTTTTCCTCGCCCGGTTCCAAGTTGAGCTCTGATCCACAAGCTCTGCAACAGGTCCTGCAATCCAATCAAAGACAAAGCATGCTTCCTATTCTACTACAATTAGTTTGAAACTAGATCTATCCATTAAAGACAAGTTCATGTAGGCATACACAATATTGAAGGAAATAGGCCAAGCACATGTATTAATGAGAACTCAATAGAGATACTTACAGACCTTTGATGCAGATGAAACAGCCTCACCAAGCTCTCCTTTTCCAACCCCTTGCTCAAATGATCCACAAACAAAATGACTATGCTTCACTGATCATCTCCCTTATGAGATCATAAGTTTGATGCCTTCAATGTCCTCCTTCCTTATAAGATCATAAGTTAGGTATCTCTCAATATCTCCATCCCTTTATTCACCATGAGGAGGCCTCCTTATATCATCTTGGAGAGACCCAACCACCTTAGAGATTCTTGAGATAGGTTTAGGATCCTTCTCCATCAATTGTGGATCTTCCCTAAGATCCATCCTTGACCTCAGATTCAAATACAACCAACTCCAGAGATGAGGGGGATTTTTCCCTGATTTTCCTCAACAACCCAAGATTTCCTCAAACAACTCAATGCTCCCCCAGAATGGGGCACATAGTGTTGCAATGCTCCCCCAAAGGAGGGCAAGGAGCATTGGCACTCCCTGACAGTGGGTAGGGGAGTGCTGACACTCCCTGATAGTGGGTAAGGGAGCCTTGGCCTTCAAAATTGATTTTTAAGTGGTTTTCTTCATGGTAAAAGATTTGTGCTCTTTGTCATGTGATTTCTCTTTCTTAAACCAGTCTTTAAAGTGTCCTTGTGATGTCGTTCGAGACACGACATAGGCAAGATGACTGTATGATGTCCGCGACACTTGCGACACTTATGGATAAAATGTGACAGTTGCAACACTTGTAATGATGACAATAGGTCATCATTGAAATGAGTAATTTTTATGTGTAACATAGGACCCAGGTCAAAGTCATGGGGGAACTCAAGGATGTAATGATCAGAATAGCGACACATCCTAAATTTGTACAAGTGATTGACATCATCGCGGTAGACATCCTAGAGGCCTATAGGTTATTACTAAGTCGAGATTAGTTTGAGAAGTTAAATGGGTACTTTAGCACACACTAGGCACACCTTTGGCTACCACTGAAGGGGTACAAAAGTATGATCAGAATCGATAGGGAGAGATATCTAAAACATACGGTCACTGATCTAGAAACCTTGAATGAACCCTCATCTACAGATTTCCCCTTGCTAGGAAATTATTTATGCGATTCCCACTTCATAAAATTTTCTCCTCTCGTATCCGATGTCCCCCTCACTCAAACTATGAAATGGTCTTTCGAGAAAAAACGTCGATACCGATAGAAGACACCCTCTTCTGCCAAGACCCTGCATTATAAATTATAGAACAAGAGATAGGAGAGCTAGAAAGTAATAAGGAAGGAGAAAAGGGCTATTGTCGTTCACAAATTTGGACCATATACTTTGATGGGTCTAAATCGCAAGAAGGATCAAGGGCAGGGTGCATCCTCATTGATCCAAAAGGTAAATGTCATTTATTGTCTTGTAGACTAGAATTCGAATGCGCCATAACACTGCCAAGTATGAAGCTCTAGTACAAGGGTTAAATAAATCCATAGACTTGAACATCAAATAATTGAAAGTTTTTGGGGACTCGGAGATTATCGTTTGACAAGTAAGAAATACTATACACTGCAATTCCCCGCACCTGAAGAATTATTAGCAGGAAGCGCATAGTTTAATGGATCATTTTGAAGCTTTCAATATCACCATGATCCCCAGAGAAAAGAACATCCTTGCTGACTTCCTGGCCACATCTGCTTCAAGGTTGTCACCTTTGGAGGACTATGAAGCCTCCCGGTTCATTGTGGAACTACTCTGCAAACCATCAGTGCCTAACAATATCTCTAATTGGAAGGTCTTTGAAGGAGATGAATTGATCATAAACTTCTTGACTAACCAAGACAATTTCAAAGATTTAGTCAGTGATGATGAGGTATTCTAGGAGAAAGCGACGAAAACTGATTCTCAAACAAGCCAACCTATTGACAGATCGAAATCTCACACCATCCTAAAGGGGATAGCTAATCTAGAAAATTTGTTCGACCTGAAAGAACGCTTTAGGGGGCCTAAGAATGCAGAGATTGGTAGCTCCTATCCCTTGCATGAAACTATAAACCTCAGAACCCCGAAAATTCCAAAGAATGTGAATCTCGACAAGACCATATCTAAAGAGGAAAGAAAGGTTTATCTCAAACTATTCAGACAATATCAAGATGTCTTTCTATGGTCCTATCAAGACTTGAAAACCTATGACACCCAGATCATTAAACACTATATATCGTTGAAACCTAAGGTGAAACCTTTCCAACAGAAGCTCTGAAAGTATCACCCATCCCTGGAACTCCTCATGTATCAGGAATTAAAGAAACTTTTAGATGCCAAGATCATTTTCCAGGTCAGGCATTCTGCATGGGTAGCAAATATAATCCCTGTGAGGAAAAAGTCTAGAGAAATTTGCTTATGTGTAGATTTTAGAAACCTCAACAAAGCTTCAGAAAAGGACAATTACCCAGTCCCACCAATGGAGAAACTCCTGCAAACTGTTTCTAGCTCAGATATTTTCTCCCTACTGGATGGTTTCTCAGGTTACAACCAAGTCCTAGTTTCGGAGGAGGATCGTTTAAAAACTACCTTCCAAACCAAGTGGGGAATCTTCGCTTATAACGCATGCCTTTTGGGTTAATCAACGCAGGAGAAAACTTCAAAAGGGCCATGGATGTATCATTTCAGAGACTAATCAACAAGTGTGTGGTAATGTATCTAGATGACATAACTGTGTATTCAAAGAATGGAGAAGAACACATCCAACACTTAACTCAGATTTTTGAAAGGTGTAGGAAATACGGTATATCCTTAAATCCAAATAAAACTATTTTCGGCATCAAGGAAGGTAATTTGTTAGTTCATATTATATCTCAAGCAGGTATTTGCATAGACCTAGAAAGGATTAAATCCATAGATCAACTCTCGTTGCCCCATAACAAGAAATCTATGCAGTCTTTTTTTGGGCAAATCAATTTTGTGAAGAAATTCACTCCCGATTTCATGGAAATCATCAACCCTTACAAAAGATGATTCGCAAAGATGTTGAATTTAAGTGGGATGATGAACAAAAGAATGCTTTCAACAATATCAAAACTGCTATATTCCGGGCCCCTGTGCTACTAAGTCCCGATTTCAATAGGGATTTCTTCCTCTATACTTTCACTTCTGACCAGTCATTAGTTGCAGTATTGATTCAAAAGGATGATGACAACAATGAAGCTCCATTGTCATTCATGAGTACTAATCTCTAGGGAATTGAATTTAACTATCCTTTTCTTGATAAACAAGCCTATGTGGTATACAAGGCAGTAAAACACTTCAGGTCTTATATCCTCAAGAACCACACCAAAGTGATTGTGCCTCACCCTGTAGTTTGATCCTTGTTTACTCAGCAAGAGATGGGGGAAGGAAGAGGGAACTAGATGGCCGTGGTCCGATAATTTGATCTAGATATAAAACCTACCAAACTTTTCAAAGGGAAAGGGTTGTGCAAACTTGCAGCTGAATCCCGAGACCAAGTAAATGAAGATTCTGGATGGGAGAATGAAATGAAATTATGGTGTGGTGAAGCTTCATACATTTCCCCAAGGCCCAAGTCTTGGTATAATAATTTGAATTACCTCCTACACCATGGGGCCTGCCCAGAAAATCTCAACCCCAAGGAAAGGAGATCTCTTAGGTTAAAATCTACACAATATCGCCTCATAAACTCAGTACTCTTATGAATTAATTATGATGGGTTACTTTTAAGATGTCTCGAATGTGAAGATGCAGACAAATTTCTCAAGGAGCTCCATGACCCTGTCAGTGGACATTTCGCAGGAAACACTTCATAGCTCATAAGATACTAAGGGTTGGATATTATTGGCCTACCTTATTCATAGACGCTCACACCTACGCTAGGAACTACAAAACTTGTCAAATGAGCGTTGGGAGAGAGAAGAGAGCATCAATCCCACTCCAACAAGTGATTGTCTCTAGGCCTTTTGAGCAATGGGGGTTAGATATCATAGGATAAATTACACCAAGCTCTTCAAAACAACACAAGTACATTATGAATGCCACTGATTACTTCACAAAATGGGYAGAGGCTATCCCTTTGACTCATGTAAACGAAAAAGTGGTGATCCAGTTCATAGAGAAACAGTTGATCATGAGGTTTGGTGTCCCTTCTATCCTGGTTTTTGATAATGCAACTTAATTCTCTTCCACCCAACTGACGGAGTTTTCTTTGGACAAAGGAATCATAATTAGGTGCTCTACAAATTATTATCTGCACAGAAACAGGGTGGAAGAATCGACCAATAAGAACCTAGTAAGAATACTAAAGAATACGGTTGCAAATAACCAAAGGAATTGTCATAATCTACTCCATAACGCTTTATGGGCCGATAGGATCACACCCAAAGAAKCCATAGGAAATTCCCCGTACTTCCTAGTTTACGGATAGGAAGCCATTCTTCCAAATGGGCTTTATCTTCCAKCTCTTAAACTAGCCCAAGATTCCAATAGGGATCCCTCATCGGTCATACAACAAAGGATTGATACTCTGCTCATGCTAGAAGAAGAGAGAGAAAAGGCTAAGTCTAAATTCATAGCTCACCAACARATAGTGAAAAGGTGGTTTGACAAGCATAAGGCCAAAGAGAAGGATTTTGAAATAGGATGTTTAGTGCTGAAATGGGACAGAGCAAATGAGCCAAAAGGGAAACAGTCTAGGTTTCAAAATCTGTGGCTTGGACCTTTCCAGGTGGCTAAGAGAATTGGGGCAGGCACTTATTAGTTATAGAATCTGAGGGGGGATCTGACGCCCTCCCAGTAAATGGCCAAGCCCTCAAACAATATTTCCAATAATAATAATAATAAAAAAGGAAATGCATCTTGTTTTATTGTTTTCGGGATTTCGAAATACTTTTCTTTTTGGTTTTCTTTTGCTTTCTAGATTTTTTCGCTTTTGAAAGTTGTGTTTAGTAGGACAATAGTTGACCTTAAGTCATGTGACATAGAGAAATTTGTTCTGAACTCATTTCTCACATACAACACAAGAAGCATCAAGGAACTTGTGGTTTCTTTGAGGAGCCCTCCATCTAACCCGCGCAAATGAACAAATTCGAAGAAATGCTAGAATTATCTGCCTAGTGGTTTGGTAATACCTTAAGGTTAATAAGGAAAGTCGGAAAGGACTACATGAACCCAAACACAAAGCTAGCAAAGGGTCCACCTAACCATTTCACCTTGCGAAATAAACAGACGCCATCCTCTCTCACTTGCTCAGGTTTTCATGCCGAAATAAAATGGACATTATCAAAAGAGTGATCAGTAGGGGAGGCCATGCAGATATCTCCGTTGGGGCTATGTATGCTCACTGGAAGCGAAGCAAGGTCTGTGATGTTGGGGTGACTCTGTCGGGGCTATGGACGCTCACTGGCAGCGGAGCAACACCAAAGTGAATGAGTAAAGGTAACTAATGGCTTCATGCCAGTGAATGCTTTGCTATACTTTTGTAAAAAGGGAGCATAAGTCAGGGTTACAAGAAACAAAGGAGGAATAAAGGTCGAAAACCCACGGGCAGACCCAGAAGCATCAACTGAAAAATTTCAAATTGCAAAGGTAAAGGAGGCTCTAATTTAAAACCAATAAAGTTTCTCCACCATCTTTCGTACCAGTCGAGCATGAAGGAAGAATAGATATTCTGCGTTCGCCCAGTGAATTGCCATGTATTGAGCACTCAACACACCCAAAAAAATTCTATGTAAAATTACACTTTTTGGGTACCACTTGATCTTTTGGCATTGTCTGATATGAAAAATCTGTCCTTTTCTTATCATTTATGTTTCTCATTAAGTCTTTAAAAGCTTGTTTGGACATGTGAAAATCATTAACTTAAAAAACTAATAACTAAGTTAGAGAAATGATAGTCAAAGTTTTCCCAGACTTACTTAAGGATTTAGGCATCGGGAAGGATTAAGCGTGAAAGAAAACGCTAGAGAGAACCAAAGTTGTCAATTCTCGATCTTCGTCGGCATCGGCAGATGCGAAATTTATTTCGCGACAAGCACCACCAAGAATATCGTCGATGATCGATCAATTCGGCATCGGTGAAAGGTTAAAAGAATAAGCATTGAATGAAAAATGAAATAATAATCATCGACCTCCAAGACGTTTTCAGCATCGAGAGTTTCGAAGGATGATAACTCACGAAGAAACTAGGCGTTGATTTTTTGAACGTCGATCCCTGATGCTCACCTGGCATCGGCAGTCACAATATCTATCTCAATTTAGGACGTTTGACGTAAACGAATTTTCGAGTGAAACTCTTACCCATGAGCTGAGTTCTAGGCTTTATTTAATGATCCCTGAGTTAGTGACACCATGTCAGCATCATTCAGCATCAGAAGTTTCTAAAGGAAAATATCAACAAATAGGGAAAATTATCAAAACATACGTCACTCCTACGAATACAAAACAAGGGTTTGCCCATCATGTATCTTCTGCACACAAACCTTCTCTCGAACTACTCTGGGTGCCTTGTAGTGTTCTTATGTTCTCCTCCTCCATCATCCTCTGTGCTTCATGCAACTGCACAATCGTAACTTATGCTTCCCAAAGTTGTCTCTTGACCCAATTTGTGCTCCCTTTGCGACCTTTCGGTGCCGATACCTTCTGGTTCTACGCCGCCAGTTGTCTCCAAAATTCTCTATTTTCTTGATAAAGTTTGGATATGGAAAGTTGTTCTTACTCCAGCTGTTGATTGGGGATTTCAACATTAGAACCCGATGCCCATGTCCTTCGCATTCGGCTCCCACTTCCTCAACTGGTAGTCCCAACAGGCTCTAGCCAGGTAGCATGCATTATGAACTCCTCAGTGGTCGGGTGTGCACTTAGCTTAGTCAAGGTGTGGTTTCCTCCTACTTCCTTATTTTTTTTGGGCCTTCCCCTCCTCCGCGGTGTTTTCTTTTGAGAGGGTGTGGCCTCAAACATGTGTCCTTCAGACGTAATTTTCTCCACTTCGACCTCCACTTGAGGCGCTGACATCATTTCCAAGCGAAAGTAGGGACCTCCTTTTGAAACCTCGAAGACACTTGATGCCAATAAGAAAGAGTCCCAGGCATGTTAGGGTTCAGACCTGGTGCTCCAGATTCCTTGCAAACCCCATCCCATTTTTTGAGGGGATCCCATGGTGCGACAACATATGTGCTCAAACGTCCGTGACTGGATGAAGGGACACAACACATATTTTGATAGAATTGGACTCGCAAGACCAATCCCTACTTGTATACAAACTCGACTGATGCATAGAACCCACACAGAACATCTAGGATTTATAGCAGAGCGGGGCAGAGAGACAGACCGTGCCAAGGAATACTCATACATTGCGATGAGATGTTTTGAAGAATTAACGCGTCATATATGCACGACGGATATGATCCACGATCTATGAAACGCAGCCTATAAGAGTTGCAGAGAATATATAGTACAATCATTCCAATATCTTTAACCTTCCCAGCCTCCATTATTAGCGAATAATGGTTGACACACTTGGTGATATGGCTTTAGGGGTAACAACTTGCCTTGACCTGAGGCATTTAACGACTTCCTTTATTATGGTATTTGACCTTTTGGGAGATGACGCACACTTTCGGCACATGTTCAACTCTGGCATCCTTTCCCGGCCCCAAGGGGCAATCTGCCTTTGGAATGGCTTTGACGTTCATATCTGTTGTACCTGATCTTCCACGCTATGACGTGCGGATGTAACTCATCCAAATTGAAGAGGAGCGGCATCGTGGATAGAGACGCTACAAGTCATTAAAAAAATTATTGGGATCATGCAAGTATTTAACAATCTGGACTAGCGAGCTCTATAGGTACGCATAAGTTTGTTTTTTCCGCTTACATCTTCATATGTTTGTCCTGATAAGTAATTTATAAACAATTTCAATCCTGATTGCAAGAAAGATCCCTCTAAGTACTGAACAAAGTTTGCTCTGTAACCTCGTCGAGGAACCCGAAGGAAACATTGGGGTAAAATCAGCAAAGCAATGAAGGATATAGGACTCCCCGAGTTCGGCGACCCCAACGACATCATCGAATTATGCGACATAGTCGGATAACATGCTATGCAAGATTCACTATGGGCCAAACAACTAGCCAAGGTGACAAATACGCCACCAAGACAAGTGCAAAGATTTATGGAACATCTGATGAAGGCTCAAACTGTGCTACAGTAGTTAAACACCAGTCTAGTGAAGTACCAAGTGCATGCGGTGGGGATAAGAGGATTCTACGCAGCTCCGATGGAGGAGCACATATTCCCATGGGCCCAAACCTACGAAGAGTTGTTTATTAGTTGGTCTGAGTATGAGAAAAATCATCCTTTCAAATAACTATCTTAAGTTGACTTTTAAAGAAACTGTTAGAAGATGATGCCACGTGGTGTATTTTTCTTTTCTTAAACTGCACTTAGTCGTTGTTTTCAGTTGAACTTTAGATTATAAATAAAGACATCAACCAATTAGTTAAATGTTGATGGTTGTTGCAAGAAATATTTCTTTCTGGTTCTTAAGAATTATTTTGAAGCTGCTTTGAATTGAGAAGTCCTTATGGACCAAAGACAAGTTATTTTCATCAACTACATGTGTGATTGGACGTGGAGAAGAACTATTTTCTATCTTGTTTCATGAATGATGTTGTAATGAGTAAGAGCAATTAATTATGTTGTCAAGTTATCTAGTGCAATGTTTTGTTGTTCTTTCCTTTAATGATGAAGATGAATCGTTGTGTTATTATGTGATGAATGATTATGGTAGATGAATTATTTTTCTTACCATTATCTTAGTGCATATGTGTTTTCTTTCTGGTAATTAGTATCTAAGATAATAATTGGATGCTCACATGGTTAATGTATTAGTACTAGGCTTGTGGTATGAAATTGTTGTCTACATGCTTGAGCAGCGGGTTATCCCATGTTCAACCTCTTCTCCTTAGTTAATCTTAATTCTATTTTTTGTTACTAAGTTGGTTTATACCGGCTTACATCTCATATCGTTCCCACCCAAGAGAAAATATGAAAAAGAGATAGTCCAAACTGAAGGAAGAGCCTTCACAAGAAAACGTAAATCCCATCAATAATTTTGTCGGATCACAAGATCTAGAGAACCATTCCACTATTAAACGTTGTAGAGTCTAATTGGGCCTCGGTGGCAGGTTTGGTTCCTACTGTTGAATCAAGGGATTTAAGGCCCATCAACAAGTTGCAAAGGATGAGTTGTTTGTTTGTTTGGCATATGTGCATACTCATATGGAATTTAAATATCAAACAAAAAAATTAGTGAATTGCAGAGGTTTTGACTAAAATTTATATATGGTAGAAATTGTCCACAAGTTTCCCGCTTCAATTTTATTATTGCATGTCTGGAAAAAATATATAGGTCTTCAATATGATTTTCCCCAATTCTTTCTCAACACAACATTTTTGTTTCTAAATTATTTTTCCCGTGGACTTCGGCCAATCATTTTCTTCTATTGTTGCAATGCACTTTAAACGCTTGAACTTGTAATAAGATAACTTTCATAGTTGATTGCTTTTTCAAATCATGTGTTTCATGGGTTTGTAGAGAAAAAGGTTAACACAGTTTCCATCCTAGGATTTCAAAATAGACAATTTATATTGCTATGTGTGACTCCAATAACTTGTATATAATGACCAGTCGAATAGAACTGAAAACATCTAGCAACTATAATAACTTTTCTTCGTCTGTGTTACAATGAATCCTAAATTTACATATACAAGTAATCAATTAAGATGCAAGATCCACTATGTTGAGTGGATTGCAAATAGACTTCATTTTTCAACTATCCAAAGTATTAGAAATGTGGAAGTGCGAGGGTGTGGAACTGAAATGTGGTGAGTTGTTTGAATTCTCCACATAGTTCTTGAAAATAGAATAAGTCTCGTCTCTACAGGGATACACCTGTGCGGAATGTGAGAGAGTTGAAGATATAGTTGTATGAAATGCAAAAGTGCATGGGCATGCATATGCGCATATGTAGATGGACTAGTAATGGATTCTGTGCACAAAAGCTGGAAATATACTAGAGTCTTTCCTGTGCTTGAGACATCCGTGCAGACTGCACTAGTGCTAAAGATATGGTTGTGCACACTACAAAGATATGGTCATATTAAAATACTATGTGCAATGTGAAAAATTGCAAAGTAAAAGTGCATCTAATTTGGAGAGTTTCGAAAGAAAGGAATCTTTTTTGTCATAATATCTCATATACCCGTTACTCCAATACAAAATTCTAAATGAAAATATTGTATCAAATGCTTCTGTCAATCCAATATCTTTATAAAATTCCTTAGTCAAATTCCCTTTTACTTAGCCTTTTTTCACAATGTGTGAAGCCCCTTGTTGTGACCATATCTTCACATTCTGCATGCCTATATCTTATGTACATCAACACTTTGTAGTGGTGTATGATCCACAAATTCACCACTTATTCTAAGTCTATTTTCAAACCCTATGCAGACTATTCATACGAGTTATATTCCTGCAGTTCCGCACTTTGCATTTGCAATGCTTTCACGATCGAGTTTCTTGCAATGAACCTAATTTTCATGATAAGGGAGTGATTTATTGCACATTTATTTGCTCGGATTTGCCAAGAAACAAAGGTTATTTAAGAATCAATTCCAAGTGAATGTTTGACTTTCCTATTGCTTGGTTAATGGTTTCTATTTATCATTCCCTGTATTATGTATCTAATTCGGGTGTGGAAAGGAAATTTTAGTAAATAAGCCTCATGCACTTTGGCATAAATCAATTCAACCTCCATAATGCACTATTCATAGGTTTCACGTATATTAAAGTCCATTGAAAAAATCATAGGCATAACAAATAGAAAAAGAACCACTAGTTTTTCCCGCATAGATTATGTACCACATCCTCCAGTAACATTATTGCTTCAGAAACAATTTGAACAACATCGATAGGAAAACTCTATTTCCAAATTTAAACAATATGGCATGGACATCCACTTTGTCGAGATTGTTAAATGACGAAGACTGTGAATCGATAAGTGGTATTGAAACTGTAAATATCCCCAATGAAGTGCACACATGCAGAAGACATGTCTAGTCAAGCATTGTGTATATAGCTAATGCAAGGCACTATACAAACCATCAATATTCACTACATAAAAAATGCCTTTTGATAACAAAATTTATGAAACACAATCCATTTCCAAAATAATTTTATATAACATTTGCAAAAGCATGGAAGTTAGGAGAAAAGAGTGTCTCCCCCAGTCTCGCACTTCTACAATTTCACATTTGCAATCCTTCAGTACCAGGGATTATGACAAGAAACGTAATTTGCATGATAACCAAGTCATTTATGGCACTTAGATTTGCTCGGATTTGATAAAAAACAGATGTTATTTAGTAGTTGTGTGAAGTAAATGTTGTGGTTTTCTATAAGTTGTCCAATGCCTTCTATTAATCATTTCGTGTATCCCGTAACTAAGTTAGGTGTGGAAAGGACATTTTACTAAATATTCCCTGTGCACTTGGCCTTAAAGAAATTGGACCTTCGTTATGTACTATTCATAACTTTCACATATATCAAAGTGATTTTAAAAATCCACACATGTAGCATATAGAAAAAAAAATAGGGTTCTTGTGTGGATATCCTATGTAGCACACCCTCTAGTAAGAATATTGCTTTAGCAACAATTTAGAGAAGGTCGATGGACAAACTTGCTTCCTAAATGTAAACTATATGACATGGACACTAACTTCGTAGAAACTATCAAATGACAATGACTGTAAATTGATGACTGGTATTTAAGTTGTAGACATCTGTGATGCAGACCATGTACTAACTCAAGATGTAACCATATTCCAAAATACTCATTATCAAAAGTCTCTTTAATTATCCAATTTTCACCTTGTGTCGATTCTTTTGTTACCATCATATCTTAGCATATGGCACATGCATATGTTCATCAATTAACATTGTCTACACATCCAATACTTTTGCAACACGAACTCTGACAACTCATGTAATCTGCACTAAAACTGAAGCTTTTATGAAAATTTGATTTGTTGCGACTTATGAAGAAAGGACGATGATAAGGAATAATGCAAAGTAAAGGTTGTGTTGTTCTATGAGATACTTGATGGTTTATAATTATGTTTATGTGTCTTCCAAAGATAGTTCATATGTGTGGAAAGGACATCCTAGTAAATACGCGTCATGTAGTTGGCTTTAAAGAAAATGGATCTCGGTAATCTATTATTCATAACCTTCACCTATGTCAGGTTGATTTAAAGAGAAATCATATGGAAAATAGAAGAATAACCCATCCCTTTTTTGGTGATACTATCAATTCACTATCCAGAGAGGACGAGAATTTACATCGGTATACCTCCTACAAGTGGTTATTGAACAAGTGTGCAGAAGAAAAGAAAATGTACAAACTCTAGACCACAGGGCTTGGCAATGTTGTTGTGTACCAGAGGTTTTCAACTTCAGGGAATTTGTATCCTGGTGTGCTCGAAGGTTTGATTCCAGAACAATAATGATTAAGGTCACAAAAAAAGGAAATAATTGAGTCGTGTTTACTCCTAAGGTGTTCAAAAAAAAGTTTTGTCTTCCTTTTGCAGATAAACCTCTTAAGGTTGTGGAATCAGATGCGTTCCTAGCCTCTCATGCAAGAGGTTCCAATATATTGAGAGAATCTTTTTTACCATTTGCAAACATGTTGTCAGACCTTTCAAAAATTGATATAAATTTGCTACAAGAACCATACTAGGACTTTTCATGACTTTTTATGCGTGTAGTTGGGAGACAATCCACTTCACACATACCCAGTTCAGCACTGTATGCACTTTTTACCTTCTGGAGGGATGCCATGTTTGATTGGGCATAGGTGATATCAGATGAACTTTTTTTCGTTTGAGCAATTACTTAAGCACTAAAAAAAAAATATGACCACGTATCTAGTGTTTGCAATTGTCTATTGCAATGTCTTTGATAGTATCCATATTAAAGGAAAGAGATATCAAATTCTTATCCCTTTCGGATAGGAGGAAGATCCAAAAAATAGGCAGATCTGGTTGTATACAAATCAGACCATCCCAAGACTAAGGATACAAAAGGATAGATCCAAATCTTTGTGTAGAAGAGAAAAAAGAGAGATCAACAAAAGACTATCATCAGTCATTAAGATAGAATAGAGATATGCGGTGAGTATGGCTCTCTAGTCCACCTATCCAGTATTGATAAGAAAACATACTAGAGTGATCCAGTAAATCTATTTTGGATAGAATATCTGCTTCTAGAGTGATCCAGTAAATCTATTTTGGATAGAATATCTGCTTCCGAATTTAGCTCCCTGAAAATATGTGAGAAGTTGATCTCGAAGTTAAGTTCTCAGGTGATTGATCTAAACGAATTTAATTGATCTGACTGGCTAGTTTGGGATAAATCAATATAGGGTTTGACAATACGCTACAGCAGAGCACAACATGAGCAATTCAAAGGTAAGGGTACCCCCATACAAATAGGTAGTGGTGGAAAAAGGGAAAGAGCCAAGAGGTGCATAGTTTTCAAGGCACCAATGACAGGCACCTCGGGATCAGACCTAGAAAAAGGTCAGGAAAAGAACCAGGGAAAAACAAAGTGCATGGGAGAAGAAGCTAGAGAAACTCAGAGTGAGGCGCAAGACACAGCGAAGCCCAAAGGGGAAGAAGGGCACAACCCGTGCAAACCCAAAACAACAATGATACCCAAGGTGATATTGGAGGATCTGCAAACGCAACTCTATAGGGACTAGATGAAGATGCATGCACTAATCTGCAAGTTCATGGGTTTGTGGCCCACAGAAAGAATGCTTCACAATTGGATTAAATATCACTAGAAGCCAAATAGAGAAGTGGAGCTCCACCTGGGCTCGAAAGGTTTCTTCACAGTAGTATTCATGAACCTGGAGGACAGGGATAAAGTCTTTGAGGGAGGGCCATACTTCCACACCTCAGCAGGACTGTACATGCAGCCATGGAAGGAAAATTTCTCCCCAAAAAAAGAGACTTTCAAAAAGGTGTCGATCTCGCTAAGATTTTATTCCTTACCTTTAGACTACTGGTTACCCTCCACTTTCGAAGAAATAAGAAACAAACTGGGGAAATATGTGAAGACCTCATAATCCACCCTAAAAGGGATATATACATACTATGTAAGAATCTGCATAGAGATGGATGTGTCGTGAGCACTCCCAGAAGCCATAAGTCTAGAATTCAAGGATGAGAAATGGATCCAAAAAATAGATTATGAATAGATCCCCTTCATATGCAGAAGATTCCATGAACATGGCCACTTGATTAGAGAATTCCCTCTTAATAAAAAACAGGAAGTAGAAAACCCAAAACCATAGTAGGATGAGGATGGGTTTATAAAACCGAACCCCAGAAGTAGAGAAAATAAAAAGCAGAGTAAAACCCTAGTAGGAAATAACCTGGAGACCCGGAATAAAATGGAAGGACGGGACAAAACCAATAAAGGGGCAGAAGATGAAAATGATTTGGCAAAATCTCAAGAAGTTAGAGAACAAGCAACAAACGAGCCCACCGATCGTCCAAGTAACAAGAAGGAACAAGAGAGTTGCACAGCCCCGATGGATGGAGAAACCAGAGACGAAAACACCCCCATGAAAGAAGAAAAGGGAGATGTGGAAATAACCCCAAGCAAAGTAGGCACATAAGATCATGATCTCAAAGACCTTGTGGAAAGGGAAGGAATAGATCTCCCAAACATACTAGAGCAATGGAAAAGACAGGGAGTAGACAATGTACCAACAGAGCAACTTGACCACATTTAGTACATGTTTCTCCTAAGGGAGGAAGCCAAAGATAGAGGACTAAAGCGCACACACGGGGAGATTGGACACCTAGGAGTCAAATCTGGTGAGGGACAACCACACCTCTTACCCAAGCATACACAGAGGGAAAAAGGTAAGAAATCAAATAGCATAGCCCTACAGGAGCTTAGAGAGCTACTGATAAACTTGGCTAAGATCAAGAAATTATTCCCCAAATCCCCCCCACATGTTTAAATGAAGGTTATAACTTGGAATATAAGAGGCCTAAACAACTCGAGAAAGAAAAGAATCCTTAGAAATATATTAAAGCGGGAACAACAAGATCTATGTTTTATTCAAGAAAAAAAATGCAACACAAACAGAATGGAGGCAATCAGTAAACAACACTGGCGCAAGTACAATATGGTGGCTATCGGAGGCCACCAAATGGCAGGAGATATTCTCACCTTGTTGAACCCACAAGAACTGAGCCTAATAGCAGCCGAAGCGACCAGGCACACCCTCACGGTCAACATGCAAATCATTGGAAACACAGAGGTGATTCTATGCACTAATGTGTATGGGCCCCAAGTGTCAGAGGAAAAGAGAGGAATGATACGAGACCTATAAGATCTTAAAACTCGATCCAACAACATCCAATGGATCCTGGTAGGGGACTTCAACATCATCACGTCACTTGCGGAGAAAAAAGGAGGTACAATAATATTGGATAGGGATGCGGAAGAATTATCAAAGTTCATAGACACAGCGGAGATGGTAGACCTCAAAACTAACAATGGGCAGTTCACCTGGAACAATAAACAGATGAACCAGTATCAAGTAGCAACAAGACTCGATAGATTCCTAGTATCGGAGTCAATCATTATGCAGGGGATAACCTTAGATTGCAACATCCTTTCCTGGGGGGGATCTAATCACTGGCCAGTGCAACTGGAAGCAGGCTTCCAAACCACACCAAAGAACAAACCCTTCAAATTTGAGAAATTCTGGATTGAACACCCGACTTTCAAGGAAAGAATCAAATAGTGGTGGTGGGAGGAGAAACCAGAGCAAGGGACAAGGATGTTCAAACTCTATAAGAAACTAAATTTCATAGGCTCAAGGAGTGGAACAAGGACACTTTTGGGAATATAAACCAAGAGAAAAACAACATAGAAGAAAAAATGAAAAAACTCCAGGAAACCTGCATTTCAGAGGGCTATACGGAGGAATGGAAAAAGGAAGAGATCCATATGACCCAGGAATGGGAAGCTCGCTGCCAGTAGGAAGAAACACTTTGGCAACAAAAGTCCTGGATCAGATGGCTAAAGGAAGGAGAACGGAAAACCAAGTTTTTTCATAGAACAACCATGGCCAGAAGAGCCCATAACAAAATCCTAAAGATTAAATTAGTTGGCACTATAAGGTCAAGACTTTGGAAGCCTTTGGCTTCACCCAGCACTGGATCAACTGGATAGTCATCCTAGTATCCACAACAAGCTACTCGCTACTAATAAATGGAGCCCCAGCCAAACCTTTCTAGCCCATGAGAGGCATCAGACAAGGAGACCCGTTGTCCCCCTTCCTATTCATTCTAATGATGGAAGGTCTCAGTCGAAGCATAAAAAGCGCAATTGCAACAGGTGAAATAACATGTATCAAAACTTTCAAAAATTTCCCTACTTCCACACACCAACAGTTCGTGGATGACACCTTACTTCATGGCATACCCACAGTCAAGGAAGAAAAATCCTACAAACAAATCCTAGAAGAGTTTGGGGAAGCCTCGGGTGCAGAGATCAACCATTCCAAATATATGATCTTCTTCTTCAATACCAACCTTGCAATCCAAAGAAATTTGGCCAACATTTTGGGCTTTGAACGCAAACCACTCCCAACTAAGTACTTGGGCATTCCCTGAGAAACAAATCTTACAAAATGTCAACTTGGGAAGGAATAATCAACAAGTTACAGGAGCGGGTGAAAAATTGGACATACAGATCCCTCAACCTAGCCGGAAGACTTATTATGACCAAGTCTATTTTGCAAGCAATTCCAACATTTATGATGTTTGTTTTCCCAACCCCCAAGGGGATACTACAAAAAATCAGAACTATCCAAAGGGACTTCCTGTGGCGAGGAGCGGAAACAAGGAAAAAATGGGCCCTGGTGGCTTGGGAGAAGGTCTGTAAACGAAAAAGCAAAGGAGGCCTAGGGCTACAAGACCTGCAAGTGACCAATGATGCCTACGGGGTGAAACTCTGGTGGTGTTGGGTCAAAGAAACTAATACACCATGGGTAAACTTGTGGAAGAAAAAGTATGCCCCAGACATATGTGACCAGGATAGAATCCGCTTTAGAGGCACCAGGGAAGGTTCAACCATCTGGAACCTAGCCTGGTGCAACAAAGCCTGGATTCAAACACATAGCTTTTGGGAAGTAAGGAATGGAAGAACAACCAGATTCTAGGAGGACACTTGGAAACAAGAACCTAGAATGGAGAAACCAGGCAAGGAGGAACTCCAACAGGAGTTGATCGTGCAAGGTAAAACCAGAGTCTACCATTACTGGAAACAAGAAATAGATCACAAAAAATGGAGTATCTGGAACACTCTCACCCCATAGAATAAAGACCAACTGCAACAATAGTAAAAGAGGTGGAGGAGGAATTGGGGAGACGAAAAATTGCAGTCACGGAAGGAAATGACCAGCTGAGATGGGGACATAAAGACAGTGGGGAATTCAATATAAAAGAAGTCTGACACTATATCATGAACCAGGACCAAGAAGACCTGACGCAACAATGGGATAAGCTTTGGAACAACCCCCATTGGCCAGAAATAAAAAATTTCCAATGGTTAATACTCCACAACCGAATTTCGACAGGGCGTCGAAAGGTAACCCAAGACAGACAGGAATGGGAGGAGTAATTAGGGACAATAAAGGAAATATCATCTGGTTGTACACTAGGAGTCTGGGAAACTCAACCAACAACGCCATGGAATTCGGATCCCTGGAGACCATCCTCAAGATTTTAAGTCAGGAAGGGATGAAAAATGCCATAGTGGAAGGATATTCCACACTGGTTATCATCACAGTAAGGAGACTCCAAAACGGGACCAGAGTGGGCAAAATTCAAAGGCACTGGTGCTTGGCACATTCCCTGCAAAAAATTCAGGAGCACTTGCAAACAAGGATCACAATGGAGTTGCGTTGGACACAGAGGTCAACAAATGGACTGGCGGACATAATCGCTAACGAGGGGGTCGACAAGGAAGGACCAAAACTAGACACTATCTGGAGTAACATCCTGAATGGTCAAATCCAAACAGACTTCATCCAACTAGCGGCAAAAGACTGTGATGGCAGTCGAAGTACGGATGACCACATCGAGGATGGAGGTTCAGGAATAATTGAAGGGCACGTAGGATCCAGGCAGAATCAGATAGCCCACCACTCAAACACGAGTTACAATGCAGATCTAGGTCACACAACAAGAGGAGGTATGACACCACGGTCCTGTCAATAGGAAGAAGTACAGGGGTTGTCCATGGGAAAGCAGAAAATATAATCAGCAGGCAACAAAGAACGAAGGACAAAAGGGTTTTCCATGGTCAAGTATGGGTACACCTCACCCAAGCACAGATATGGGGAGTGGTAATGATTGTCGTACAACGTGCAGGGAAAAGGATTGATGCAGGGATGATGGAAGCGCTCCCAAGAGCACACACTCTGAAACAATGAAAAAGGACCATAAGGTACACCTTTATGAGCGACCCATGATTTCTAGGATGAACCCGCAGTCGGGGACATCCCATAAAAGAAGAAACACCAGGAATAGCCATAGACCTGAGAGAAGCAATTACAGAGGCCATCCTACATACCAGGAAGGGGTGAATAGGAACAGGAGAAGAACCCAAGACAAAAACCACCACAAACAAGCCAAGATGGTAAGAATGAAGAAAACCCATAGTAAGAGAGACCCCAAGGGAAAGAACCTCCGACAAGCACCTGGAGGATTACAAGGATGGATAAATCAGCCAAAGAAGCCAAGGGTACCTTCCTCACACAGGTCGATCCAAAGGGCAAGGTGATCATCACCAGGTGGGAGAGGGAAATCAATGCCACACACAAGGGAAAATCCTGGACGAAACTAATTCAAGAAGTGGATGGGATAAGGGACCCAGGTGCCACATAGCCCAAAACAACCCTCTACCAAAAAATGGTGGAGGCATGGTGAACAAAAATGTTGATAGGCAATATGAGCGCTGACCAGAAAGAGGCCAACAGGGAGGGTATCAGGGACCACAAGAAGGTGCTCACAGAAATCCTGCGTCGCCTCAGTAACTTGGAGGCCAGTGCAAAAAGACTAGCTGAGGACCAGAGGAGCCAAAAGGAAAAAATGGAACAAATGGCAGGCCAATTCCACCTTTACCTACGCTATGTCCACCACATGAACATCACTCTAGTAGACCAGAGCAGAACACCAACTTGTATCAGAAATATGTGCATAGTGGAGAAAAGGAAGGAGAATGAGGCAAGAAAGGATGGAGACGGAATACATCCCATCATCTTGGACTAGCGCAGGTTCAGATCCTGGTCAAGTTGTATTCAGTGTAGGAGATACCCCTATTTTTTGGTTGTCTTTTATGTATATTTTATTGTTTAGTTTTTCAAACTGTTTTTGGAGGACTCAGTCGGTTTCCCGTGGTGGTGGCCCAGCCCTCCCCTTGCTATCTTAGACAGGGCAACTCTGGGATCCCTGATCTGGTTTCCTTTTTGGAAGATCAAGGGACTCCCCTTTTCTCTTTTGTATCATAACTTCTTTCAATAATAAAAGATTTCACGCTCACTTACAAAAAAAAAAGATAATATCCCTATTAAAGTGAGTGTAAATATACAGAACGAACCAGTCCAATTTTGGCACTTGGTTCTATGCAAACATAAAGCATGATTCAATTTTTTACATTGTTCAAGATAATTTTGTTAGACAATTAAGACACATGTTAGTTGAGGAAAATCCCAAGATAATAACTCAAGAAGTTGAGGAATTTCTCAACGGAAAGGGAATTTCCATTCAAGAAGAAAACCATACATACGTCTAGTTGTATGGATGCCAAAAAAATCCCCTTCTACTCCCTATTTTTGTCCGTGATAGATATTTTGTTGTGGAAGTTTGTCGACAGTATAAAACCTAGTGCATTTTATTTTACAAGAAACGAAAAAGACATTTCATTACATTGCCTTTTCAAGCTGGTAACACAATAGTTGGGAATCTCACACATTTGAAAGAAGTCTCAAAAACAGTTAGTGCAGTTAATCTAAAATAAGCATAACCTCTAGGTTCTTTTGATCCCCAGGGTTTGTTTTCTCAATACTTAAAATCCATAAGATACAGTAATATGTTCATGATATTTGGCGAGGAAACGAGTGACAATCCATCTGCAAAGAAGGACATCAATGGATGCAATGAGGACTTGTCGATATAAATAATCTCAAATACCAAAAGGAAAAGAAAAGAAAGACAAAGGGCGAAAAGAACTACCAATGTCCAATCTTCCTCCAATCCCTAGGCATGTAAGAGCTCCTCCTCTAGAGAAAGAACACAACAAAGAAATTTAAACAAATAAGAGAGTAATGATGCATGTACTAGAGGTGATGGTGGAGAGAAACCATTCCATGTAAATCTTGAACATGCACGTGCAGTATCACAACAACAAAGGAAACGAAGCCCAAGTATAGACAATTTGCAAGATCTAGAAAGTCGAGGAGATGTTGATGATATGCAGATCAACAGTACAAAGCTACCCAACCAGGTAGCCTAGAGAATTGCAAAAATCTAGGAGATTACATAGGAGCTCGCAAGAGAAGAACCGATGTTGTTTGAGTACCACTCCTTGACGTTGCACAATGCTCAATACAAAAAGCATGAAAGGAAACTACGCATAGACAAGGTCAGTCTCAAAAATAGAAAGGTAGTTCATATATCAAGCAATGTGGTGGATGTCTCAGGAGTTGGACCATATTCCCTCATGAAACTACATCATTCCATAGGAGATGCACTTTCCAATTCAATTTCCAACCAGTAGTTATAGACCATTATATTAAATAAGATAACAAGTGATCTTGAGGAGGCATTGACTCTCAAGCCACTCTTTTCACAACCATTGGCCATACTCTTGGTAGAGAAGACTCTTCCAAGTACCCCCAGGACCTCAAAGCCAATAGAAAATATCTTCAATTGTTGAATGGATTCAAAGGCTATGTTGTTGAAAACATTAATAGAATATCGGAGATAGTCAGATAGGCATGGGAGGTCAGTACGAGCCTACATAATCTTTCACAAAGTATTACAAATTTAATTGAATATTTGCGAAGAGATTTGCAACATGATGAAGCCTACTATAAAAATGAAGTAAACACTTTCATTGCACGATTCACTAGTATGATTGAATATCAAAGAAACCAGCAAATTTCACAATACTTGCTAAGGTTTTGCAAATGGGGTAGCAAGCTAAGTGGGCTTGATTGTGGGGAAAACTCCACAGTTAAGCGCGCTTGAGCCAGAGGCGTCTTGGGATGGGTGACCACCTGGGATGGGTGCCAAATTGTGATATTTCAAATATTAACTTGAATATTGACTTGGTGAGTGCATTCAATTTCATTCCAAGAATATGTATTTTTAAAATATAATTGTAGTGACTTGTTTCATTAAGATCATGTCCTCTCTGCAATGAGAAAGATCTCTCTCTCTCTCTCTCTCTCTCTCTCTCTCTCTCTCATAGAGAGACATTTCTCATTGCAGAGAGGACTCTCTCTCTCTCTCTCTCTCTCTCTCTCTCTCTCTCTCTAAGAGAGACCTTTCTCATTGCAAAGAGGACATGCTCTCAATGAGGGTGATAAATTCAAAGTGTTAGATCCATATGACAACATTGTTATTGATTTTGCACGAATTCATTCACTTTATATAATCCATGGAGCGGTACTTAATTTTGAAAATGGTAATGTCAATATTATTAAGGTCCCAGGAAACATCATTCTTCCATATAAATATAAGCTAGATGGATGTGAACACTTAAAAGAGAAGGAAGGAAGTTTCACATGGTGGACTTTGAAATATTTTTGCAAAGATGTAGATGTTCTTCATGTTGTCTATTTAGAAATTGCAACAAGTACTATTTACACCATGATGTCGTCAAGTTCATGCAGGATCATTGCAATAGTGAATTTTTATGTTTATTAGTTGGAGAATATAAGTACTTTATATTGTTTTATGTGGATTAGTTGGAAATTCAATGTACTTGACTTTTCATATATATGTGTGTTTGTGTGTTTAGAAACTTTGAGTGTTTATAATGAAATAAGTACATAATTATTTTGTAGTGATATTTAAACTTGACTTGTAATAAATGTGTTTGTACATGACAATAACGATGGGTTACTTCACTAAAACATTTATAAATTAGATATATAGTATTTTTATTATCTTGAATAATATTATTTGATGGGTTATTTGACAATTTTGTTTAATGACTTGTCAATTGGGTCTAGCCCAAGAAGTTGTGAGGAGTTTTATACTTCCCACCCACACTCAATTACCACAAGTGACATGTTGATCTCTTAATGAGTATATTGTTGAAATTGGCTTGAGCCCTATTTTGACAAAGTCTCGAGCTTCTACGAAATCTATTTTACCCTGGGTATCATCCTTGAAATGAGGGAAAGTTACAAACAAGTTTCTCTGGAATATGTATTTGAAAAAAAAAATGTTCAATGAGTTATAATGATTTGATTCTCATATATTGTTACTTTATAATATTGTTTAATGCAAGTTTATATATTAATTTAATCTCTTTTGGATTTAAATGTATGACACTAATGTTCAATGTTGAAGTATATAATTTTACATATTTGTTTAATTGATATTGGATCAACATCAATATTGTATAGTCCCCGAGGTGTAGGACAGTCGATGATGGGATGTGTTGTTAAGGTGCTCTGTGATGTTAAAGTTATCGGTTTGAAACCTGCGGGGACAAAAAATCCAGCCATGTTAATGGTTGGTGTGGCTCAAGCCGGGTGCGATCCCCGGGTGATTTTGACGGCTTAGATGCCCCTGAGTCACGGTTTCTTAGCCACAGGTTAGTCCCACATGCCACGTACAAACTAACAAACAAACAAAAAAAAACATCAATATTGTACAAATAATAATTAATAGTAACAATTATTAGCATTTGATAAATTAGTCACATTATAAAAATCCATGGCATTTAATAAATTATTCACATTATACAAATTCATATTCAAGAATAATGAATATCAATAAGACATATCTCTATAAAAACTACTAAAGTAGTAATATAT
>SNQJ01S0004894.1:186459-223299 GCA_010110895.2 Picea sitchensis | reverse complement strand
ATCTCAAGCAATCATGAGCTAAATGTGAGATCTCTCCTCCAAAGTTAGGGAGGTCATGGGTTTGACTCTCTGGATCCCCTCAAGATCAAGCTCCATAATCAGGGCCAACAATTTACCTCATTTATCATCCCTAGATCATGGGGTAGTACTTGAAGGGTCTAGTTAGAGGTTTTTCTTGGAAAAATATATATAACTATTTTTTTAGTTATAATTAATCACTAAGATATGGGCATAAATCATTTTTTTAATATTTACTACTAGTAATAATTAAATCCTAGTCTTTTATAAAATGCAAAGAATATTTGATCCTTTACTCTAGTGATGCACATGTGATTAAAGAGTGACCTGCTCTTGACCCTTTCTCTTGTGGACTAAGTTTTATGATCCATTTTGTCCCTCCTAGACATGGATCTAGGGTGGTAAAACTCCTCCTCACCTGGCCTCTGAAGCAATGGCCTTTCATGCCTTGGCAACCACCATTTAGAATTTGTCCAAACCCTCGTTGACTCCTTCAAATATTTTCAAACAGACATATGAAATTCATGAGGTGAAACTCTCTTTGACAAATTCCAGGCACAAACCTTTATCCCTAGTTGATTGGGGCTTCATTGGTCAATATATAGGATTATGGCCTTCTCCAAGATCAATGGATCAATGGGTTACTAATAATTGGAACCCTTTGCTCCAAGGAAATCTCTTTCATTGTTTTGTAGGGAAATCCTATGCATTTATTTTTTAAAAAGGATGACAAAGATTTAATATTTAGGAATGAACATTTTTTAAGGGACCGAGAGGGATGTATTTGAATAGATGGACATTGGACTTCAATCCAAAAGTAGATGTATCCTTGATAGTGCCTTCATGGGTTCAATTGCCCCATTTTCCTCTACATTATTCAAGCAATGAGGATTTGGCCAATATTGGAAACACTTTAGGGGGATAAATAGACACATCAAAGCCTAAATATGGAATGGATGTTCATGCTAGGATTTATGTTAAAGTGGATATGGAGAAGGGATTTCTCTTGAAAAATGCAATCATACCTATAAATTATATTATGAATAGATACCCTTCAAGTGTAAAGTAATCCATGAATACATGCATTTTGCAAGAGATTGAAAATAGGCTCAAGCTTCTACTAAAATCCCTTTTGTGGAAAAATATTGAAATTGGCAACAAGTGAAAAATGATACCAAATACATGGGTAATTACGGATTAGGAATTCTAAATATAGTATTGTCGGGCCAATTCCTTCCAAATACACTAGAGAGAATCCTTCAACTAGCAAATTTGCATTGTTTTTGGTGAAGATCCTGATCCATTATTTGAATCTCCTCCTCAATCACAATCGAGACCAGAGGATATTGCAAACATTGGTCTAGTTCAATCAGTAGTTGAGGAAGTGGCTCTAAATTTGGAACCCATGGGATTAACACCATGTGGTTGAAGAAATTCTTCCACAATAAAAAAACATGGTAATATCTAGTAGGATAGTAACTATGGAAAACGATAAACAACAAAAGGGAAAAGGTGAAGAGGAATGTGATGAAGAGTAATTACAAACATAATTTGGAAGGAAGCCATTGAATGATAGAAAGGATGAAATCGCCATGAAAGAAAAAATCTTAGGATTACAAACTTCAATAGAAAGTTCATTTCAATTAGGAGACGATATTCTCTCTGTTAAAAATCTTGGAATTTAGAATTCAGTGGATCTATTCAACGGTGTTACACAACCTCCATCAGGTAAATAATAAAAGAAGTATATTGGAATTGTAGAGGTTTACATAGTAGGAATAAAGTAGAAGCTATGAAATATTTAACAAGATCATAAAAACATGTTATCCTTCTCATTGAGGAGACTAATATGGGGGGGGGGAATAAATGTTATAAATAGGAAGAAATTGTTTGAAGGAAAGCACAGGTATAGCTATAAGTGTCAAGTGGGGTATTTGGAGGTTTATACACTCCTTGAGACTTAGTTATTTTTTATCTATCTTTTACTTATTCAACACAACATTGGACAATGATTATTTTTCATAATAAATATTCTCAATAGAAGATCATAATTTTCAATCTATATGCCCCATTGTGCCATGGGGAAAAAGTGGAGCTTTGGTGCTCCTTGCTAGAGATGAAAGAGAAAGGATTGGAGAAAGATAGCATTGTGGTCCTTGCTAGAGATGAAAGAGAAAGGATTAAAGAAAGATAGCATTGTGCTCCTTGCTAGAGATGAAAGAGAAAGGATTGGAGAAAGATAGATATGAGGGATCATTTTATGGAAAAGATGGACGATTTAAATTTAGAATGGGATATTTCAAATATTATTCCTAAAAAAGGAAAATATAACTATTCTAATCGAAGGGTCGGGCTGGGTCATATTGCGAGAAGAGACTGTTTTTTAATTCAAGGTTATTTTTTCTTAGAAAATGTCAACTTAAGTTCCCATATAATCCCTTCAAGGATATCTGATCATAAGCCCATATCCCTTGTCTTTCAAACTCCTAAAACTTTGGGTCCCATACCCTTCTTCTTTAATCCTCGGTGGCTTCAAGAGAGAATCATTTGGAAAATCGATAGAAATTGGCATATGCAAGTTCAATGTTCACTTCCTATGTTTTGGAATCCAAACTTTGATTAGTGATGGGAGAGTTAAAAGTATAGGCACAAGTCTCATATCAACCTTCTAATAAGGAGAAATTAAGAGAGTGAAGTGTCAAATCAAGCTATCTTCAAGGAAAGAGAACTCACTAGAAAGATTCATTGTATCAATAGATGGGAGGAGGAGAATTAGCATTTAAAATCAAGAAGTTTATGCCTCCAGTATGAAGATAAGAATACTAATTTTTCCATAAACAAGACAAAGAGTGGTAGTTGAGGAATGACATCAAATAAATAATGTCAGTTGATGGGGATACAATAACAAAATTTGAATCTGTTAAATAAGAGGCCTATAATCATTTCAATAAATTATACATTGTAGAAGAGGTTGTTGATTCATCTATTGTTGACAAGATTATTCAAGACATCCCACTCTTTGTTAGTGGAAGTGATAATGCAAATCTAGAAAGAGAAATTACAAAAGAAGAAGTGATAGAAGTTGTTTGGCAATTGGAACTAGATAAAGAGCTAGGGCTAGATGATTTTTCTATACATTTATTTAGAGCATGTTGTACCCTTATAAAATATGATCTTTTCTACATGTTGAATTGGACAAGAAATAAGTTGAAAGTAGGAGGAGGCACAAAATCTTCCTTCATTTCCTTGGTCCCTAAATATTCTAGACCAGCATCCTTTTCAAGATTTTGACCAATATCATTGAGTAATTCTAGTTATAAATTTTTAACTAAGACTTTGTCAAATAGGATAAAGAATATCATTTCAAAACTCATTATTGAAAATTAAAGAGGTTTTCAAGAAAAGAAATAGATTATAGATAATATTTTGTTGGTTTAAGAAGCAGTCCACACCAATCATAGAAATGGAGAAAGAGGTATGATAATAAAGTTGGATTTGGATAATTATTTTGATAGAGTTCAACATTCTTTTTGTTTGATGTCTTGGCTGTTGATGCCAATGGTAGCATCAGACAGGTATTTCTACACAAGTTTATGTGTCTAGACGTGTGGAAATCGCCTAAATCCTTCTACTCTTGAATTTAATTTAATTAAAGGAATTATTAAAGTAAATTGTTTTTATTAATTAATTATGTAATTAGTTAATTCAGTTGTTTGAGGAAAGTGCTAAAAGTAATTAACATGCAATCTTTTCATGCAATCTAAATCTCAAATGAGATTAGAAATAGATTGTAACTCGTGATTATAAAATCAAGGCTAGGGTGAAGGAGGAGACACATTCACATAGAGATAGCAAGGAAGGACTTTTGCTTACACTTGAAACTTGACACTCGATACTTGAGATTCTTGAGAGTAGAGGATTTACTGTCGATAGGATTGAATCATGAAGGACTATGATTCAAGATCTTGGATAGGTGGAGAAGGAATTTCATCTAGAGATTAGGTCAAGGAGAAGAGAGAACAGAGGAAGCACAGGTGGGTTTCAGTCAGAGGAAGCTAGAGGAGAGTGTCACGTCGTATAGTTTGTACAAGATTTCCATACGTGTATTCCATTTTCAGTGGATACAATCACATACATGCGCAGGTTTGTTGAATCAATGTCATGTACACCTCTAAAAGCATGTAATTCTAGTTCATACAACATGTTATACTTTTCCAGGTTTGTCTACAATTGTATTTCTCTCAGTGGTACATTATCCCTGTTATGGGAGCTCTGATTTTAGCATAATAAAATCATTCTCAACACTAGTTTTCCCTTCATGGTTTTTTCAGAGGTATCTACCCAAAAATATTAGTGTTTATGTGTGCTTGATTTTATTTCCTTGTTTATGCTTTTGTTGCATGTCTAGTTGATTACTCAGTTGTTCTTTAATTCAATAAGTGATTTATTTGAAATTAACATGCGAGTGTTGAGTAGGAGAAATTTCAACATGGTATCAGAGCAAGTGCTCTGAAGGGAAGACAAATCTCAGATCCATAGTAGATACATAACCAATGGGCAGAAATCAAAGGAGTGATTTCAAGGAAACAGTCATATTGAGGCAAGACTTGATTTTGTAGGTGTACAGGCATGTATGAGGGTCACAAAAGGCATAGTCGCATACATACACGAGAGTCCTTAAGGACAGTTGTGTATATGTGGGTCTCAGTGGAGATAGTTGCATACATACATCGGTTTTAGTGGTGACATTCACATACATACACGGTTTACAGTGGTGATAGTCACGTACAAGTCCGTACATAGACAATTATCAACATCAGGTTATTTCCAAGGTAGTTTATCAGGTCTTAGATATGGAAACAACTATGTTGATAGTTGAAGGCATATTGGATGGAGCGTCCAACTTCCTATCTTGTAAATCAAGGGTAAATTTGTTTTTGAAGGAGTATGACCTTTGCGAGTTAGTGGATAAGGTAGTTACTCCACCGACAGATTCGATAGCTTTGGATGCTCACAAAAATAAGGAGATCAAAGAAGAGAGGATCCTCCTGGATTCCATGAAGGATCATCTAATCCCTCACCTAACCAATAAGAAGATGACCAATGAGGTGTTTGATTCCTTGGTAATTTTATTCCAGAGCAAGAACATGAATAGCAAAATGGTATTAAGGAATAAGCTCAGATCGGTGCAGTTGTCTAGATATGATAATGTTACCAGCTATCTCATGAGGATCACACACATGCGTGATCAGCTTGCAACCATAGGGGATAAAATGGAGGATGAAGATCTCATGAATGTGGCATTGAAGGGTCTTCCCAAGTCATGGGAACCATTCGTCAAAGGATTTTGTGCTCGAGAAAATATCCTAGATTGGCAAAGGAATTGGGATGATTGAATCCAAGAAGAGACTCAAGATGGGTCTAAGAGTGGCAAGCAAGAAGATGAAGAGGAGGAGAACCTGACCCTTGTTAGTAAGACAAGAAAGAGAAAAAAAAAGGATTCTAGCAAGTAGGGTAACAGTGAGGAGTCAACCTCACAGCCAGGGAAGAAGGACTTGAGTAAAATAAAGTGCTTCATGTGACACAAGTTTGGGCACTATGCATCACACTGTATGGAGAAGAAGAGGCAAGAGAAGACATGGACAAAAACATCAACAAAGACACAGCTAGATGAGTTTGCAACAAAGTTTGAGAATCAATTCTCAATGTTCACATGCCTCTCTACCAACACCTACTCAAGCAGTGCATGGTACTTGGACAATGGTGATTCTCGTCACATAAAGGGGACACATGATTTTTTCACCAGTTAGTCAGAGATGAACTCAGGTTTACATGTGGAGCTTGGAACTCATGCCAAGTGTGGTGTAGAAGAAGTTGGGACAATCAAGTTCCATCTTGAGTCAGGAGGTTTTATGGAGGTGGCAGATGTGTTATATGTACCAGAACTGAACAAGAAATTTCTCTCAGTTTAAGTTTTGGAGGACATGGGTTTTGTCGTTACTTTTCAGAGAGGGTAAGTACTCATATATTCAAAGGGAGCTATCCCTGACGCAGCAGTGATAATTTGTGTCAGAGAGGGCAGGTTATATAGGTTGCAGGGCTAGCCTGTAAGAGGATCCAAGGGGATCTTAAGAGAAGGAAGCTTCTAGGAGCACATTGAGGGAGAGCATACCTTCGATGAAGTTTCCAAACTTAGTGGGATTAATATATAGTGTCATTGATTTCGAGACTTCCATTATTCAGGGAGCAGTTGACCCGCAGGGTTGGAGGGATGTCAATATGCAAGATGATGTGTGTGACATTGTGCAAGAGTCGGATGTAGAACTAGTTCCAGGTGGCTCTTCAGGAAATACTTTCCTCACTAAGAGGGAGTGTTTATGCTAGTGGTAGCATCGGACATGTATTTTTGCACAGCTTTATGTATCTACAAGTGTGGAAATCATCCAAAGATTTATACTCTTGAATTTACTTTAGTTAAAGGAATTATTAAAGTAAATTTATTTTATTAATTAATTATGTAATTAGTTAATTGAATTATTTGAGGAAAGTGCTAAAAGTACTTAGCATGAAATCTTCTCATGCAATCTAAATCTCAAGTGGGATTATAAATATATTTCAACTCATGATTATAAAACCAAGGATAGGGTGAAGGAGGAGACACATTCACAAAGAGACAACAAAGAAGGACTTTTGCTAGTGTGGAGTCATTCGAGAGTGTAAAAGCAGAGAAGGACTTTTCCTTACACTTGACACTTGACACTTGATACTTGAGATTCTTGAGAGTAGAGTATTTACTATCGATAGGATTGGATCATGAAGGATTTTGATTCAATATCTTGGATAGGTGGAGAAGGACTTTCATCTAGAGATTAGGTCAAGGAGACGAGAGAACAGAGGAAACACAGGTGGGTTTCAGTCAGAGGAAGCCATAAGAGAGTGTCACGTCGTACAATTTTTTTTGTATAGGATTTCCATATGTGTACACGGGTTTCAGTGGAGACAGACATGAACATACGTGGGTTTTCTTAAGAAAAGTCATGTCCACCTCGAAAAGCGTGAAATTCTAGTTCATACAATAGGTCAAACTTTTATAGGTTTGTCTACAGCTTTGTTTCTCTCAGTGGGACATTATCCTTGTTACGAGATCCCTGATTTTAACATAATCAAATCAATCTCAGCATTGTTTTCCCCTTCGGGATTTTTCTAGGGGTATCTACCCAAAAATATTAGTGTTTATGTATGCTTGATTTGGTTTCCTTGTTTATGCTTCCACTGCATGTCTAGTTGATTACTCAGTTGTGCTTTAATTCAATAAGTGATTTATTTGGAATTAACACTTGGATGTTGAGTAGGAGAATTTTCAACATTGTCTAGATTTGGTTTTGATGGTCATGTTATAAGATGGATATGAGCTTATATAGGGAACCCTCAGATTACTCCATTGGTTAATTTTGTGCCTACAAAAAAAAGTCAAATCAAATTAGACCTCCAACAAGGATTGCATTCGTCATCATTGATGTTAATCTTAATGGCAGATTATCTTAGTAGAAAGTTGGAACATTAAAGGATAAATGGAAATCTACAAGGGATTCTTATTGTTCGAAGAGTTAAGAAAATACTACCCCTCTCATGGGGGGAGCTTCAATTATAATAGCCAAGTGGTTTAAGAACTTGTTGGATAGTTTCAGGAAAGATTCTAGTGGTAAAATTAATAATGGTCAGAACCATATCTTTGGTTGGAACACCTACAATATTGTAAGGAACTCTATAGCTCGAATTCTAGAATTTTCTTGTATAAACAACTAGGATGCTTTAAAATACTAGGGTATGCCCATTACCCATGGGTATAAAAAATATGGATATTGGATGCATATTGTTCAAAAAATTAAAAACAAGATGAAGCATTGGGATTAATGATGGATAAATATGGTTGGATGGATGACATTAATAAAATCAGTTCTCTTAGCCTTGTCAAATTATCAAGGACTTGACATGTTATCACCTACAAATACTATGAATCAAATCAACGACGAAATTTGTAAATTTTTATGGAAGGGAGGGAATTATAATGTAAAAAATATCATTTGGTCAATTTAGAGACTTTAAGAGCTTTCCAAGGAAAAGGTTGATTGGGAATTAAATATCCTAAGTAGGTAAATCTATCTCTAGGCAAAAGCATTCTTTGGAGATTAGTTACTAAAGACAAATCTTGGTGGAAAGTAGTTTCACATAAAAAATACCTTGGGGTTGTAAGAGAATGAAACTTAGATTGAATGAATCTAGAGATTAAAGGCTCATCTATATGGAAACCGTGAAAAACCTCGGCAAGCGTAATCAAATATCATTTATCATGAATTCCTAGAAATGGGGCATCTATTAATCTATGGGAGGATCAAATTTTGGGGGATTTATTAAATCCGTTTAGATTTCTAATTAATCTGTCACTATTAGTGACGGATGCAATAGTTTTGTTGTTCCTAATATTGTATCTGAAGAAGAAAAAACTCCTACAATCTCTAGAGAAAAGACTGTGTTGTGGCATCAAATACTGGGGCATATCGGAAAGAAGGGCCTTCGAGTACTACACGATAATGGTATGGTTGAAGGTATGGCCAATTTATCTATGGATTTTGATTTCTTTGAACATTTCTTATATGGGAAGAAGAATCGTGTAAAATTCTCCTCTAGTGCTATGAGAACAGAGGGGATTTTACAGTTGGTGCATAGTGATGTGTTTGGACCTGTGTTGGTTCCATCACTAGGAAAATATATGTACTATGTCTCATTTATAGATGACTTCTCGAGGAATACATGGATTTATTTCCTCAGGAAGAAATTTGAAGTCTTTGACAAATTCAAAGAGTTTAAGTCTCTTGTGGAGAATCAAATAAAGAAGAGAATTAAGGTGTTGAGGACGAATATTGGTGGAGAATTCTTCGGAAATGAATTCAAATAATTATGTAAGAAGGTGGTATAGCAAGGTAGAATACTACTCCATACACACCTTAGTATAATGGAGTTGCATAAAGGATGAACAAGATGCTTATGGAAAAATCAAGGAGTGTGCTCAATGGTGTCGGGTTAGGATAGGAATTCTTGGCAGAGGCATCAGATATTGCATGTTAACTAGTCAATCGATCACCCTCATCAGTACCAAATGACAAGACTTCACATGAGGTATGGACTCGTAAGAAACCATCTCTTACACATCTCAGGGTATTTGGATATGATGCATATGTTCACGTTCCAAAGGAAAATAGGAGTAAGATGGATAGAAAGGATGAAAAGTGTATCTTTATTGGGTATAAAGATGGTCTGAAAGGTTATAAGCTTTGGAACCCAGAAAATAAGAAGGTAGTGTATATCCGAGATGTAGTGTTTAGATAAATCAAAGATGTTTTCAAATAGGAAGTCCTACCAAGGGAGGAAGAACCAGAGAAAATAGAGTTTTAATTGAAGGATAATGATTGAGACTCTACAGAAGAACATGAATCAAAAGAAGAGCCTCATACTCCAGTATTGAGGAGATCGGTTTGGAAAAGAAGGTGACCAAAAAGGTATACTCCACCTAATTTCCGTTTAAATTTTTCTTTGTTTATTAGTAATGATGATACTATAATTATTAGGAAGGTATTATATTCATAGGATGGAAAACTCTAGAAAAAGGCCATGGTGGAAGAAATGGAAGCATTGGACAAGAATGAGGCTTGGGATCTAGTGGATTTTTCCACTAGCAGAAATCCCATTGGCATCAAATGGGTGTTTAAGAAGAAGTTGAATGCAGAAGGCAAAGTGTGGAAATAAAAAGCTCGGTTAGTAGAAAAATGTTATTCCTAGGTAGAGGGACTTGACTTTGGTGAAACTTTTTCTCATGTTGCCAAGTTAACTTCTATTATATTTATTTTATTTTTTGTTGTTTCTTTTGATTTTGAAGTAGAACATATGGATTTAAAGACATCATTCCTACGTGGGGATCTAGAAGAATAAATCTACATGAACTAGCCAGAAGGATTTGTTACGAAGGGAAAGAAAGAGTTGGTATGCAGGCTGAAAATTTCCATGTATGGGTTAAAGCAATCACCAAGGATGTGGTATAAAAAAATTGATACTTATATGTTGGGACTTGGATTCACAAGGAGAAAATTCGATCACTGTGTGTATTTCAAATTAGTTGGTGTTCATCTTATTTATTTGGTCTTGTATGTGGATGATATGTTGTTGATAGGAAATGACAATGAGATTATTCAGGATGTGAAAGCTTAGTTGTCCTCTAAATTTGACATGAAGGATGTTGATGCTGCAAATTTCTTTTTGGGCATGGAAATTAAAAGAGTTTGGGAAAACAAAAACTTTGGTTAAATCAGAGGAAATACGTTGATCCAATATTGCAGAGGTTTAATATCTAGGAATGTAAACCGGTCAAGGTTCATATTCATGTAGGTGTAAATTTATATGTGGATTAGTGTCCCAAGACACAAGAAGAGGAAGAAGACATGTCTTGTGTTCTATATGCTAGTGTGGTTGAATTTTGATGTATGCAATGGTTTGTACTAGACCAAACATTGCACATGCAATGGGAGTTTGAGCAGGTATATGTCAAAACCAAGGAAGGAGCATTGGACAACAATAAAGAGGGTTTTCAGGTATTTGTGTGGCACTATTAGTTATGGATTGTGCTACCAAGAAAAACAAGGATTGGATAGATTGTTGAACATACATGGGTTTTTCGATTCATATTGGGTTGGAGATTTGGATCACAAAAGTTCTACAAGTGGGTATGTGTTTAACCTATTTGTAGGAGCAATTAGTTGGATTATCAAAATATAGGTTGTTGTGGCACTATCAACTACAAAAGTTGAATACATGGCATCCACTCATGCAAGCAAGGAAGTAGTATGGTTACAAAGACTGGGTTTAAGTATTGGGTTGGTACAACAAGCTATAAGGATAGATTGTGATAGTCAGAGTGCAATCTTCCTGACGAAGAACTTGACTTATCATTCAAAGACAAAGCATATTGATGTTTAGTATCAATTTGTGAGAGGCATGGTTGAAGACAGGAAGGTGTCGTTGATGGCGGTGGACACTTTGAATAATTTTTCAGATTCATTATCAAAGTATGCAAGCACCGAGAAGTTATCCTGGTGTAGAGAAACAATGGGCATTGCTACCCTGCATTGTTGATTATGTAATGTTGTGACCCCCTGTGTGAAAATAAAAATAAAAAAAGTGGGAGATTTTTGGGTATGTGTTATATTATTCGCATGACCAAACCTAGTGTCGGGCGTGCAGGGGGGTTGCAACAAGGCGAAGCCCCCGAAAAAAAAAATGGTGGTTTTTTGCGTCCATTTTTAGCAGTTTTTCAGCACATGGTTTTTGTCGATGGTTTTCTAATTTCAATTAAGGAAATAGGGTTGTTGACTAATCCAGGTCAATGGATTATGGGTTTTGGATGCCACGGGATCCTACATATATTGTATTGTAAACAATGAATATGATGATTAAATAATTAGAGGTGTGGCTCTAAACAGGTTGTTGGTTTTCACAGTTTGGGTTTCCAGGCATGTATGTGTCTGTTTGTGCCATTGTATCTTTTCTATTTTTATTAAGAATCCATTTGCATTAATTAATTTTACAAGTCTAAAATATACAAATGTTTCCATCCACTAGTTCATTTGAATCTATCTTGAACACATCCTCGTTCTACAACAAATCCTATCAATAAGTCTACATGTCTGCATCCACTAACGAACCACTCTTAGCTTGTCCAACAAACCCTATCAAAGAGCCTACACGACTGTGCCTCCTCATTGGAATATCTTCCAACAACAATCATCTATCTCTCAAACACTAGCTAGCTAACACACCTTTATGTTTCAAGTTCTCCAACTCCCTCATTCTCAACACATTCCTTCCACTCTCACTAATATATTTCCACATCACCTCACTACACTTTTTGATTGCTCACATTTTATTAAACCACCATTATTTTATTGTTGCAGCTCTTCTTGAGACATGCTCAGTTTTCTTTCATGCATGTGTGCCCTCCATGGTATTTTCTCCTTCAAGTCCTCATACTCAACGACACTATCCTAGTTCACCCCTCAATGTAAGACTCTACACTTCCATGCTTGGTGAATTAAAACAAGACATGTCTTCTTCCAACAATGACATTTTTATCTAAGTTGGGATTTCATTTGCTAGTCTTCCTCAAAATCCTGCTACTACTCAACCTTCAAGTAGCACCATCCAAATCCAATGTAAACTCAACAATATATCCCTCCATAGTGCTCTTCACCCAAAAAATATACTACTTGGCTAATATTATGATTGCAATGCTACAAAGATATTAGATTTTGAATGTTCCAATTGATTGTTTTCCCTTCTTTACACAAGTATCAAGTAATTTCATCAAGTCTATTCAACCACTGGTATGTACTCATTGGAAATTTAACCTAGAATATCTCATAAACAACTTCATACAACAATTCATCTTTACACTTATTCACATTACCTCCTAACAACAAAACTTCTTGTCTTGAAAACCGTTTAATATAAGTGTCAAACCACTCTTCTACTTGCATCTTAGACAACTCTACTTCATTCCACTGAGATCCCACACACATGATTTGTTCTTGACAAAAAAAACAAATTTACCGACTTAATGAGAACTGTGACCTCAAAATGAAAAATCTAGTCCTTAAAACCCATATTTTTGCATAAAAACATGAAAATAAACCCCCAAATCAAAAAGTGGTGCTATTGATAGCACCATTTTTTGTAACTGGGTCAAAATTACAACATTTTTCAAGCATGGGCTTAAAAGATCAAATGGTTGCTCAGAAAAACATTAAAATCAACCCTCAAATCAAAAAGTGGTGCTATCGGTAGCACCACTTTTTCTGACCAGGTCAAAATTCCAACTTTTTTCAAGCATGGCCTTAAAACATAAAATAGTTGATTAGAAAAACCTTAAAATCAACACCTAAATAAAAAAATGGCACTACCTAAAGCAAAATGTTTTTTTTCTAAACGTTAAAATTGCAGCTAATTATGACCTGATTGAAATGTTGGCATTGACAACAAATCCATACGCAAATAAAAAACCCAAAATTGGATCCTAAATGGTCACTTGAAAATTTATTTACTAATTTATTTATTTTTTAATTTACATGAGAAAGGAGAAAATCTTCACAATTTTTTTTTAATGAAGAAAAAAATGCATTTAAAACAATATATTCAAAACCCAAATTTAAAAAATAATAATAATAATAATCTAAAAAAAACTTAAAAGAATGGTGGAAAAAAAAACCTAAAAATAAATGAAAAAAAAAACAAAAAAAATACTAAAAATAAACTCAAAAATAAACAAAATTCAAATAAATATTTGAAAAAATACTAAAATTGTGTAAGCTAAAAGTTTATTTTAAAAAACATTTTAAAAATAAAATTAAAACACTAAATTTAATTAAAAAAAAATTAATTAAAAATTTTATATTTAATATAACTATATAAATTATATAGTTATATATAATATAACTTTATATATGTGTGTGCGCGTGTGCGCATATATATAAAGTAAAGGGAAAGGGTGATGTCTGGCATCGCCCCAGCCCTCCGTGGGCTTGGCCTAGGTCCCGTGGGCGACCATGAAACCTGGGCCATGCATTTTTATTTTTATTTTTTTCTCATTTTCTCTAACTTTTTATATATTTTTTTAATTTTTGAGTTTTTTTATCCTCTTTATTTTTTTACATTTTTCTTTAATCTTTTTTATTAATATAAATTTGTTTTTTAATTTATTTGTTTTTAAATTTCAGTTCTTTTTGTTTTCTTAGTTTTTTCTAGTTTTTAATTTATCAAAAATTATATTTATTTTTTTTTGCTTAATATTTAAAACAGTGTTATTTAATTACAATTATTTTCTATATATTGAAGTAAAGGTAAAAAAATATGTTAAAAATGATATTTTCCACTATATTTAAAAAGTATGGAACCATAAATTAATTAAATTAATTAAGGACACATAATTATATGAAATTTATTAATTTAGAAAAAGTAAATGGTTTACAACACTTTTAACATTGGATGAAGCACGGAAACGTGATTAAAAATTTCATTGAACAAAAAAAAAATAGAAAATTTTGAAAATAGATGAAAAAACACAGTTGAGAAAAAAAAATAGAACAATAAGCAAAAAACAACCTAAAAAGGGAGGGGGTGCTACCGATAGCACAACTTTTAAAAATGAGGTAAAAATGTGACCCCCCAAAAAACGAGAATTCTATAGAGTTCTCGTTAAGTTGGTAACTATGTTAAAAATCATTTGTTGGCTTAAGATTACAAACTAAGGTCTATGAAGTTGTCCAATAAAAGTCATTGTAGTCTAGTGCCAACATTTTCAATCCTTATAATAGGGAAGGTCTCACTTTAGTTACTTTGGCTAGATGTTTGATAGTCTGGAAGTGCAACATAATGGAAATTTAACCTCACTAGCATAGATGTTTATTACTATTAACTACTTCATGGTCATTCAAGTCAATATTAATAAGGATTTAAACTTTCATCATAACATAATAGGCTCATTCATTTATTATAAAAAGGATTGAATAATCACAATGTGCATATCATCCATGTAAACAATGAATAACAATATATAAGGTGAGAGGTAGATTTCCTTTAAATTTCAAAAGAAATAAGAAATACATTGAGTTCAATAAAACACACCATCAAAATTGCTCAATAACATTCAATAATATCCATAGTCTAGACTAGATTATATTAGAATAATTATCAATGGTGTTCAACCAAATAACCAATATTATTTAACTAGCTAACCAATTTCCTAGACAATACAATAGAATTTATACGATTAAGCACGTAGTCATGAGGACTTATTCCAAAACCCCAACATAACTAAAAAGACAACCACATAAATTCAAATCACTCTACATGCAACTCTCTAGCAACATTTATCCTTTAAAACTTGGGATTACATCATAAAAATCTACTGCCATGTTTTTCCCAACTCCCTTTGTCTTTCTCTATCCCATGTGATTGAATTTTCATATTCAAATGTGTGGTGCCACACTGATTATGCATGTGCCTATTTGGTGCCATCATGCTCTATCATCCTATCTAGAATGAAGGGGATACCATTAGGCATGGGTCACATCCACTTCTAATATAGAAGGACAAAAACGCTTGTTAACATTATGCCAAGTAGGTTAAATGCAACCATAAATATATGTGCCCTAAAATGATACCCAATGTTTTGTTTATGTGTATCCATGCATCACCTCCTCTCAATAATTTTTCTACAAATGGATATGATGCTAGGAACATGGTCTATTACTAAAATGGTTGAGTGGGGTAAGAATATGAAACCCTAACAAAGGTGTAACAAGATGGTAAGGTAATGAGTTCAAGGAAATCTAGAGTATATGAAAGGACAAATTCATCTATGTCTACCTAAATGAAAAGTTGTTATATCAAAAGGAAGTCAGCTATGGTGTAATACCTCGGTTTTGAGTCCCCAGATTAATAATGTATTTTGTTTATGGATGAAAGGTAGGAGTGCCTATAAAGTTGAAAAGTCAAAGTGCCTAGAAATGTAATATTTTTAATATATTAATAAAATACATCATTGGCTGCAGAATAGACACGGACATAGATAGGGGGCTATGATTCCATGAGAGAGGGGGATAAACAGACTAAGCATTTTATTATATTGTATTTACCCATATTGGTTTTAGTTGGGAAAATTGGTTACGTGAACTTCTTGGGGAAGGCCATGTAGTGATTTATTACATGTAATTATATAAATCCCTCTTTTGGGTTGTTTGGGGGTCCTCGTTCATTGTTCCTCATTCATTTGGTTACTCGTCCATTCTTGTTCTTGGTCTAGAAATGGGAAATGAATTAGGGGGAGAGAAGAGCCATTGCTTGTTGGTTGTAAGTAATTATTGATTATTCTAAAAATGAATGGATGTTTGTTTGCATGAGAATAAGGGTTGTTGAGAGAGAACTATCAACAGTTTAGAATCCTTGGAGTTTCCAGCATTGATATTTCCTCACCAGTAGCATTGGATCCCTAGAAAATAAGTGGAACAACCTGAGAGATTGCATTGTAGAGAAAGGGGTACATTTCTTTAGGTTGTGCAGGTTAAAGGGCAAGACGGTAAACTAGGATTGTTGTGTGGTTAAAAAAATTGTGAGAGATTGATAGCTAGTTGTGTGTGTTAGAGTCGGCCTAGGACCCATCTATTATCACCAAAAATTGCTCATAGAAATACATACAATGGATGAAGAAAAAACCAACACAGATACATCATGCTCTCAACATTTACAGAATCAACTCTAGCAAGATTATCAAAACTATGCAGAAAAACCATAAAGTTGTGCGCACTTCTAACAAAGCCAGCGTGCACACATTCGTGTGGGCCAAAATAGCTCCAAATGCGCACAATGCGTGGTCCCTGTGACTGTGCATGAAGAAACCTATGCAAATGCGGAAACGGTGCATTTATGAATTTGGTCAGGCCTCAACCACTTCCAGGGTGATGTAATTCAAGACAAGACCCGAAGATTGACCCAAAATCTTGCCTTGGGATGACTGAAAAGATGGGATGTACCTCAAAGAGTACTCCCATTCACACTTGGAGCAAGTTATCAAATACCTTGTTATGATTCTATAAATAGAGGGACATTGTATGAAAAAATGAAAGAAGTTCATAACATTGTTATGTTGTCCAAATACTCTTGGAGAATCCATTTGTTCTATTAAGAATAGCTTGGGAAAGTATAGCATAGGGAAAGATTTCCACCTCTTGGAAGGATTTTCCATAGAGTTCTTCATCATTATCAATTTATAATATGAGAGTGGAAGCTCTACTTTGAGGGACTCAAGATCCATCCCTTAGGAGGAATAGGGGATTCATAAATCCGACATTTCTCCTCTTGCAAATCTGAATTTCAAAAGACCATTCTCTATTGGGTGACCATTCTTTGTGTTCAATGCCATTTATCCTTTGTTGATAGTTGTTTAGTTTAGTTTTCTTTGTTAATCATTCTCTTTTTGTTTTGATATATGCTTCTTGACTTGTAGGTTCACTAACTTGCTAACCATTGTTCTATGTTGTTTAGCTAATCCAACTAAGAAATCAAGGGTCCTATTTTTGCTCACCCAAGTGACAAAAGAAACCCAACGCCATCCTTGTGGATTCATATCCATGGATCGGGGGTGACCTACTATTAAGAGATAGAACAACAACGTCTATGGTTGGGTGGAACATCCAACGTCTGCAGCCAGTTGGTGAATGGTTTATTTAAAGATATGTGATCTATGTGTTTTCTGTGTATTTTATATTCCATTGCGTATTAATTATCTCTAAGTTATCTTGAGTTGATAACTTGCTTGTCTATTGTTAATGTTGTGCATGGCATGTTATGGTTTTCTTTTATTTTTTAACATGATCTTGTTAATTGCATGCAATGGTTTCATGTTTCTTGATTAATTGAACATTGGTGACATCAATTCGAATTTTCCCAAGAAGGCGAATTTAGAGTTACCAAGGAAGTGGGTACATGATAGATTGGTATCTAAGACTATTCTGCATTAATGTGACCCAGACTAGTAGTCTAGGTACATCACAGATTGGTATCAGAGCTAAAATTTTCATTTTGTTGATACTGGGTATGTCACAGATTGATATCAGAGCACCAATTACAGTGCTTGGGTCGTATGGGTTGTTTTACAGGTTGTTTTGTGCAGAGGTCAATCTGGAAGTAATGTCGAAGGGTCAAGCATGAAGAAAATTGGTAAATAGTAGAATTGAAATTGGTCGAGGGAAGATTAATTGCATAATTCCATTGCGACCAGGATAAAATTTTTGAAATAAGACATTCTTGAAAATTTTGAAAAATTATGAATTTTGTGAAATTTGGGGATTTTCCGTACATGACGTCAGCGAGGTGGTATTGAGTGATACCATAAGTGGTATCACATGGTAGAAAGGTGGTTTTACATAAATATTATGTTGATTCAAATCCAATGGGAGGATGCCACGTAGCATGGGATAAACCATTATAGCATCGTGGAGGGATGTTAACTCGCAAGCTAGTTCACGATGCAAACTCGATGTGGACCATCGATCATCCCCCAATATTGGTCATTATATCTAGGGTGGGGACAAGTTGTGCATCAGGGGCAAGGTGTGGGATGGGACCCACCCATCCCCGCAGCCTATGTATGGATTCCAGGTGGAATTTTGGAAGGATTGGAAGTGGACACCACTAGTGGCATGGGCCACTATGGTGGTGCCATGTGGCAGTCAGTATGGTGGGGCCATGTATTTAATAAAAAAATAATTTTGATTTATATATTAAAGCAAGAGGTAAAGGAGGATGACGGGGTCAGTCAGGTGGTTGGAGAGGTGACATGGAATCCTCTCAGGGTTCCATGTGGATCCGTTGTACCACATCATCAACCATGTCAACAGTTTTCCATGTATGAAAAGTTGTTCTCCAGTTTAAAAAATATACAAGTCTACAACCATTTTCTTATTTGGCCATAACTAGAGAAGATTAAGTTAAATTGAGATGAAAGTTCCGGGTTTTTTCCATAATAAGGAGGGATAAAAGTTCCATAGAGAACCACTGTCCATTTCTGCTTGGACTTGTGAGAAATTGCAAAATAGTGGTTTTTAAAGATCTGGGTCAAGATAATTGGGGATCCATATTAAGATGAAATTCTTGGAGAGAGCCCAGAAAGTAGACATGGAAATATCCCATGAATTAATTGAATAAAATATAAGGGGTTTGGAAGGGGGATGCTAAAATAGACCAAAATCCACTATTCCATACCACTTTTGGGGGATTTTTGGGATTTTAAGAGGATGAAAAGTGATACCAGATCACAAAACTTGAAAATTTTATCTACTCAACATTTTTAATACTCATCAATATAGACAACTTTAGTTTAGTGAAGTTTTTCCATAACTGAATATATTGAGAGATAGACGGTTTTGCTAAAAATTCAGTTTGTAAAAAAATTGTAAAAAGGACAAAGTTGCATATTCCATATTATTGTAGAATCTTGCTGGAGAAACAGATGGAGAATATGAAGATTGTTGTGTATTCATCGTTATTATTATTATCAGTTTCTGATACAAAACTTTTCTTGGTCCTTGATGAATTTTCTTTTGCAATTGACAGAAGTTGGCCTTCTAGGAAAATTGCACTAGTGGAGAGTGTATAAATGGGGTGAAAATGGATTTTTTAGGAATCCATAAATTTTAGCTCAAGGATCAGATGGAAGCATAAGAATAGTCATTGGAAATTTGATGCAGAGGATGATAACTTGGAATTATTAGAATATGGAAAATTCTGATATTATTCTTCATGAATTGAGTAGAAAAAGGACCTATAGCATTAATTGACAATTTGTTTTATAATATGTATAACTCAAAAAAAATGGTTGTGTGCACATTTTGTAGAATTAAAGGTGTAAGCATATCAATTCAAGCCTAGGAATTAGATATTGGAGTCGTGGAGAATGCACAGAGAGCCTAACTTCATGAGAGAGAATCCAAAGGTCAAAATATCAGTGTGGGTAGTGATGAGACATAATATAATGGGCATAGGAGCATAGTGGAACCAGAAAAATTGGTAGAGAATATGAGAAGTATGAGAATGGAAGTGCAGATTTATAGAGATGACAATGAGAAGATAATGAGAGCACTAGAGGAGAATAATCAAATAAATGCTAAAATGATGCAAAGCCTAAATTAGTTGCAGAGGCAAGCAAAGAATGGATCATGCTCAAGACATGAGGAAGAAGGTAGACATTATGAAAGAAGAGATAAGTACAGAAGACCTAGTCACACAAGAAGTGCTAGTAGGAATCATAGACATCACTCAGCTCCTTACTCAACAAGGAATTTTTATGCATCTGAAGATTCAAGGAGCAACCTAGAAGTATCTCATGTTAGGAATCAGAGAAGAATATATGAGTTGGATAGTTTGCAAGGAGAACTTAGAAAGATTAATCCACCATCCTTTGATGGTGAAAGAGAAAGGGAATATGGTGTTGAAGCATGGTTTCTTGGAATCCAGAAGTATTTTTACTTGCACAACTACTCATCTAACCTAGAAGCTATGATTTCAACATACCATTTGCATGGAAAAGTTGTTATGTGGTGGAATCAGTTGAAGCAAGTTGAGCACATCAATAAGAGTAGGATTACTTGGAAGCAATTCAAGAAATATTTTCAAAAGGAGTATCTTTCATGGCACTACTATGACAAGAAGATGCAATATTTCTTTGAACTTAGTTTGGGGATCATGACCATGGGAGAATATGAAAAGAAGTTCTTGGGATTGCTGAAGTATGTGAGATTTATCAAGGATGAAAAGGTGAAGATACAGATATTTCTGAGTGGACTGCCATATTTATATAAAGATAATATTCAATATGATGAACCTAGAACTTTGACAGAGACCATTAGAAAGGATAAGTACTTGTATGAGCAAGACAAGGGAAGAGAATCTTTTCAGAAGTCTTGGAAGGATAAGAAGAACAAGTAATATGATCAGAGAAAGGAGGGATTCAAACCTCCCTTCAACAAAAACAATCCTAATACAAATCAACAATATCAACCTACTAAGAATGAATCCAAGAGGGAAGACTCCTTGGGAAAAAGGGGAAGACCACCAATAAAATGTTGGGGATGAAAATAATATCACATGTACAAGGATTTCCCTCACAGAGAAGACAGGATGAGGACCTTGCATAACATCCAAGAGGATATTATAGTAGAAGATGAGCATAAATATTCCAAGAATATATGCAGCATTAGAATAGTGACAAGAAAAACAACAATCCCATATGATTGAGGTGGAAGGTTGACGTCGACGCATGCTCCCTCCACAACCCGCAGGTTGGAAGGTCCACGTCAACACAAGATATTTCCTTGTTCCACTGGCCCGAAGAACTCTAAACTAGCTCTTTTATTTCCCTATCGGGAAATCTGCACCCACAACAAACTCTCACGGGATCCCCTCTTTGCACTTGGGAGATCGGAATTCGCAACTTCGCGAATCTAGTGGTCTTTTGAATCCCCAAAACCCGAAACAGTCAATGCTGACCCTTCTCTTTCCTTTTCAGGATTTTCCCTATCGCGATTTCAGCAATAGCGATGTTGAGAAACTTGTCTCCTCGACTCCCGAATCCCGATTTGTCGAAACTCCGATACACTCATGCGGTTGACCTTTTAACGACACTTCACTTCATCGGCACCTCAAACTTCGCAATATCACGAATCCTAACGCAATGAATTCGGGATTTTACTCCGCGAAACTCTGAAATAGTATGCCACATGTCCGCTCTACTAACTCCTCTGGCCCCACACCGTTCTCTTAGCCTTCAGGATGTCGCGTTTCGGAATATCGCGATTCCCATTGCAAGTTTTATGGGACTTCCACCCACGAAAACCTGATACAAATATCCGCATGTAAATCCAACGGCCATTGTGGCTTGGATCTACGGTCCTACTCCTCCTGAGCTTAGAACCTTTCGATGCTTTCACCGTAACTCCCCTGCTTCTTTGTGAGATCTGACAGCTCACGGGACTTCGCGGATTCTCCATCGAGAATTCTGACCGTCCATCCTTCCTAATGATTTCTGCGAAATGAACCAAGTATTCCTCCGGGAAAACTTGTCCACCCGCACGCAAACTTGCAACAACAAGAGTCCCTCTCCTGAAAACTTGTCCACCTCGCGACGAAACTGCAACACTCAAGTAAAACACTCCACGCAGACAAGCTTCCTGGGTGGCTTTGTGATTACTCTCAAGGTCCCACTCCGTGAAGCCAACGCCAAGTCTAGTAAGAAGACTCTTTATGCCAAGACTTTGCGAACTCAAACACTTCCAAGTGTTGAATTCCTTCGACTCCGCACAACTCCTGCAGCAGCAGTATTTAAACAATTTTCTCAGAATCGCAACCCTAACGCTTCGTCTAGCCTATGCACTCCTTGCACAACACTATGACTAACTGCACCTTCGAGGAAATAATCACAAAATTTATCTCTAATTGAAACCTCTGTCAATGCACTCCTTAAGGACAATTCAACTGCACTCCTAGCAAGAACTCTTGCTCAGATAGAGAAACAACTGAAACTCACTCCTCTCCTCTTCCCTCCTGGGATTTCAAACATTCAATAAGAAATCATTCATACACGATAAAAGCTAAATTTTGCATGAATGTAAAGAGTAAAACATTCATGAGCAATTGCTTAAAGATGCATACACACAGAATATATGAACACCATGAGTCCGAATCTTCAACTTTCTTTTGTATTAATCGTAATCTATACATGGGTTCTTCTCTATTACTCTTTGCTTCTCCTCTATGCTCTTTCATACACTAATGCAGCTACAATACAATATGAGGTTCTGAGATATCCCGCTTCCTTTATGCCTAAACTGCTTCCACTCCACACATTCAATTCTCTCTACTTGCATTAACTACCATAAATATCTCCTATCTATCAAGGACGAGAGCTAATTGCTCAAGGTCTCAAGTAGAGATTATAATAAGGGCATTTTTAATGGATTCATTTAAGATTGCATCAACTTCAAGGAAATTCCAAAATTTGTGCTGGCTTACCCAGCTGTCTTCCGCTCCACGCCGGCTCGCCTGATGCGTTGGCGATGCTCCTGCATCAAAGGTAATATCATTGATCAACCTCGCTTCGACTTTAATTGATCTCAAGCAAGCCATAGTTATACTTGATCTTAAAATAGTGGATGATTCCATTGAACAAAAAGTGAGCTTTGAAAACTGCCTGGTTTAGGCAGCCATTGGAACCAAAAAGAATGATCAATGAAACTCACAAAGGTTCAACAACCAGAATGGAGTGAATACTTATGTTGATCCTGGAATATCATGCCAAGACAAAATTATGGTATCCTAATTGAATGGATTGGTTGAACCAACATCATGTTGTCCTAGATTTCCATAACAATCCATTTCATATGTCTTGATGAAGAAGGAAAAGATATCGATTGTGAAAGAAATTCAAAGACCCATTTCTATAAGGAAGATTTCAAGTTTACAGCTGAAGAGATGTTTTAGGATAGGATGTCAATTATATGCAACTCGTGGAGGAGACAAAAAATGGCTCAAAGAGCCAAGTCTCTAATATTTTATTATTGCAAGAGTTTGAATATGTATTCCAAGAAATACAAGATTGCCACAAAAGAGGGAAATACATTTCTCATTCATTTATATTAGAGTTGCCCTTATCAAAGAATCCTATATAATGAGTACACCATAACTAAAAAGAGAATTACAAATGTAGTTAGAAGAATTGTTGAAGAAAGGGTACAAACGCCCAAGTGTTTCACCTTGTGGAGCACTAATACTATTTATTAGAAAGAAGCATGGAACATTGGATTTGTGTATTGAATTTGTGATGTTGAACAAAGCCAATTATGAAGAACACCCTCTATCCAGAATTGATGACCTTCCTTTGACCAAATTTAAGAGGGTGAAGATATTTTCAAAGATAGACTTGAAATCAAGATATCACTGTGTGAGGATCAAGGAGAATACATATATGACAACTTTTTAGAACTAGGCATGGCATTATGACTTGTAGTGGTGTCATTTGGACCTGACCAATGCACCTCACCTGTTATTTTTATGTGCTTAATGAATTAAATATTCAGAAATTATTTCGATAATTTTATCATAGTTCTCGATGACATACTTGATTTTTCTAAGTTCGAGGAAGAGCATGAGCATCACTTGAGGTTGGTGCTATAAGTTCTAAGGGAAAACAGCTTGTATTTCCAAGTTGAACAAGTGTTCTTTTATTTCAAGAAAGATCCATTGCCTAGCGTTATTTTAGAACAAGGCATAACAATGGATCTATAGAAGATTGAAGCCATTAGAGGATGGGCCACCAAGGAATGTTTTAGTAGTCATATCTTTCATGGGATTACCTGACAATTTAGGAGATTTACAACAAGGTTCTCTAGAATTTCTCGTCCTATCACTTATTTAAAAAAGAAGGGAACTAAGTTTGTCGGACAACAAAGTGTGAAGAAAATTTTAACTTGTTGAAAGAGTTACTTACTAGTGCACCTATTTTAAAGATTGTTGATCCAAATGATAATTTTGTGGTGCATGATGTTAGAGATCCTAGAAATGTAATACTTGAATATATTAATAAAAATACATCACAATTTTAAGATGGACAAGGACAAAGATAGGGGGCTAAAAAGACTAAGTATTTTATTGTATTTTATTTACCCATCTTGGTTTTAGTAGGTAAAAGTGGTTACATGAGCTTCATGGGAAGGCCATGTGGTTCTTTATTGCATGTAATTATATAAATCCTACTTTCTAAGTTGTTTGGGGGTTTCTCATTCACTGTTTCTTATTCATTTGGTTAACATTCATTATTGCTCTTTAAAATGCATGAAATGAATTAGGGAGCAGAGCCATTGCTGTTGGTTGTAAGAATATTAATACTCCATAAAGGAATGGATGCTTATGTGCATGAGAATAAGGGAAGTTGAGAGAGAACTACATTTGAGAATCCTGAGTTTCCAAAGATTGAGATTTATTTGGACTAGTAGCACATAGGATCCTAGGAAAATAAGGAACAACCCTCGAGGGACTACATTGCAAGAAAGGGGTCTACTTTGCTATGCTGGAAGGGAAGAGAGTTGGTAAACTAATATTGTTGTGTGGTTGGGAAAACCAATGAGCTTGATAGCTGGTTCAGTGGTGTTGATTTGGCCTTAGGACCTTTGTAAATTCCATAGCCCCGACTGAAGGTGACTTCCACTATTGATATCTTGTGAACAACAACGCTCTATGTTTGGGGTGGAACGCTCAACGCCTACAAATATGCTGGTGAATGGATTTGAACAGCAAGGTTCTCCTCGAGATATATTGGAGTTGATAACTGCATGTCTCAAGTTGTTAATGTTGTGCATGGCATGTTATGGTTTAACATGATCTTGTTAATTGCATGCATTGGTTTCATGGTTCTTAATGAATTAAAAATTGGTAATAAAAATTTGAATTTTCCCAAGAAGGCAAATTTAGAGGTACCTAGGAAATGGGTACATAGCGCATTGGTATTCAACTATTTTTTCATTAATGTGACTCTAATTTAGTGGTTCTGCATACCGCTGATCATATTAGAGTCGAACGCTTTGTTTTGTTGATATTGGTAATGCATGGCAAATGAAATACCCTCATCAATCCTTAATGGCCAGATGCCCCAAGAAACAATCTTATGTTTATATGGTAAGCATTTTAAGTCTTTAACATAACCTCTCCCATTGAAGCTATTGGAGATGGGGTTCCCTATACTTTTTGAACACGATGATCATGTGATCGCAAATATTTAAATAACATGTTTTTACATAAAATATTAATAAAAAAGACATACTTTAGGTGGGTTCAAATGATCTTTAAATGTACAATCATTTAATAATACATAAATATGGCAAATGAAAAGTTACCATGACCAAATAGATGAGACAAGTATTTAGTAACCCCAAAATTAAACATATTTTGTTACATGAAATATTGAAAAAATACACAGTTTGAACAAATCCTCATGATTAAACATAGTTTGTTACATGAAATATTGAGAAAAGACACAATTTGAACAAGTTTACATTATCCTTAAGTGTACAACTATTCAATAATGCATAAATATGACAAATGAAAAATTACGATGACAAAATAGGTGAGCCAAGTATCTCTTATAGGCAAGGGTTGTGTTGTAAACCATTCTCAACCTGGTGTGGACGAGTCATGTGGATTCCATTTCTAATGTTAGCATAATATTAGAGAAAAAAATGTTAGTGAAGATTGAGGAAATGCATGGTATCATTTAAACATCTCGATTTTTGAACTTTTTCACCGTAATTTGACGAAATAGATTCAGTGAAATCATCATTTTTGTTGCTTAAATTGCATTTTGAATGCATAATGGATTCAACGTCCTGAAAACCCTCGTGAACTCAATTATATAGACTCAATCACTCAAATCTAGAGTTCAATTTTTATCGAATTTTCAATAAAATTGATCAAAAAATACTCATAAAAATTCCAAAAAAACAAACATTTAAACTAAGAGCAATTTATCTTTAGTTACTTAGTAATTTCAACTTTATAAATGGCCTCGAGGCAAATGGGTTAAATTTTAACATTATGCTTTACATCTTTTTTTTTTCCCATGTAGGCCTTTATATTCATATTGAAATATAAACTGCTTCATTTCATAAAATAAATCATCAACCAACAAAACCCCAATACATCTGGAAGGTGTACCAAAATTCCCAGGGATATATCCCAACACAAGCAAGCAGGCCACAAATAAAACCCCAGCCTGAGCTAGGATCTCCTTACAAACACTTTCATCGAAATACTCCTATCAAAGAGCCCAAAGAAAAAACAAAAGACTCCAATGATCCTCCCAACTAGACTCCGAACAAAACTTTTTGAGTGAACTTCAATACTTCTAGAAAAGTTCTAAAAATAGATGAGGACCTTCATGGTCCCCTTCACATTGAAAATATTCAATTTACCCAGGCACCTTAAGAAGCGCTTGTTTTGATAGGATATCCGCTTCAGAATTTTCTTCTCGATAAACATGTTGGAAAGTAATATTATGGAAGAGCTTTATAAGATCAATAAGTCTATCCTTCTAGCATTCTAGAGTGACCAGTTTAAGGTGACCCTTGCCCCTCATCCAATCAATGACAATCTTTGAGTCCCCTTGAAAAAAAAGATCTGTGATAGCAAGCCGAGAAGCCAGAGTGAGAAGTGCCCACGCTCCTAACATATTCTCTCTAGTATTTGTGCTAGGACAACAATTAATGGTCCACTTAAAAATTATGAGCTCATTGATCCATAACACCCCTCCAACTCCATTGTTTTGTCCTGTTGCAAGAGCATCCCCATAAAACCATCCAACCGTGCCACCCACAGTAGGTCACGATGGCACCCTCCTCATAGCCTTATTTCTTAACGGAGATTTGAAATCATCCATGACTAATAGAGACAGAAAAGCCACCTTATGAACGGATGGAGAACCATCCTCAAATATTGCATGGTCCCTTTCGATCCATATATACCAACAAATAAAAATCGGAAGAGTGGGATAGACAGAATTTTGCAATTTCCAGTTTTTAAAGCACTCCGATATGGAATTACCAATCCACGTCCCTAGATTGTTTAAGTATTTTTTAACTCTTTCCCAGACTGCACATGAGAAAGGACACTTAGCAAACAAATGAAACATTGTTTCCTTATTCTTCTTACAAAGAGTACAGTAACTCGGGCCCATAAAACCTCTATGTTGCAAGTTCTCCCAAGTGAGAATCTTGTTCTCTGCCACCAGCCAGGTAAAGAGTTTTAGTTTTAATGGAAAGTCCCAGGACCACAGTAATTTCCTCCATCCTCCAATCACATAGGTTTGTTTCTTATTTTCAATTTCCTCATATACATTTTTAACTAAAATCCTACCAGAAGAATTGCCCCCCACCCACTTTAGTTCATCCGGCCTACTCAACAATTGAACACCATTGTTTAAGATAGCACATCGAAAATCCTTCCATTTGGTTGCTAAAGACCCCTCTAAGTCCAATTCAGTACTTGTGATCTAGTTGGGACCGATCAGTCCCGGACGGGGCTCTCTAATGGCCTGATATAAGTAAAAAACTCATTGTTGATTTAAAGTTGTTATAAGATCTCCAGACAGTATGGCCGCGTTCCCCATCCCCATAATATTGTCTTTTCCAATCAAGATGGATTCTCCCGACCCCGAGTACCACACAAGCCAATGCAGCAAGATGTGTAATGACTTAAACAGATATTTCCAAGTCTGTGAACCTTTTACTCCATCCACCGGAACCGTGCGAAGCCAGCGAGCCACTGAAACATAAGGGAAATATTTATCTTTTAAAACTCGATGCCATAGTCCATCCAACATCAGGGCCCTCCAAAGTGTATTCATCACCATGGCTCTGTTGAAGCTGAACAGATTCCTCAACCCCCATCCCCCATACTTCTTTGGTCGAGCTATATGCTACCAGTTCCAAAGGTGGAATCCCTTCTTTTTTTGTTTCCCAACCCAAAGAAAGTTGAATACCACTTGACGAATTCTATGAAGTACCGAGGATGGAATATTATCTAGTGCCAGCCAATAAACCGACTGACTTTCTAAGACAACCTTGATCAGAACCAGGCGACCCTCAATTGACAACCATCTATTGCACCAATGGCTTATATGTTTTTCATATTTAGCTATAAGCCAGTTCGAGTCCTCGACTTAGTACCTATGAACTTTTAAAATATAACCAAGATAGCTAAAACCATCAGTGAGATCATTAAAATTGTAATGAAAAGTAAATTTTAGAGTATCCAATACTTGTTGTTGAACACCAAACTGATAAAAGGAGGATTTCTAAGCATAGATCAATAGGCCAATTGCGCTACAAAACATAGTCAATAGCCTTTGTATCTTCGTCCATTTTTCAATGGATGCTTTGGTCATAATAAGAATGTCATCAACAAAAAGTAGGTGGAGTATCAGGATAAGCCTTGATACCTTGATGCCCAACACTAGGCCATCCTCTTGGCTTCTTTTAAAAGCCAGACTCAAACCTTCCATTACAAAAATGAAGAGCAAAGGTGACAGCAGGCACCCCTGTCTGAGCCCTCTTCCACTATTAAAAAAAATGAGTTGGTTCTCCATTTATTAAGATCGCAAAGGTAGTTGAAGTAATGCAGCCCATAATCCACTTGGTCATCGGAAACCCGAATCCACATTGTAAAAGTGCCAACCTAAGAAAATCCCAACTTATGCAGTCATAGGCTTTCTTTAAATCAATCTTAAGGATTAAATCTTGTATCTTTTTCTCTTTGATGTTGTGGAGGCACTCTTGTGCAGTACCTATGGCATCAATGATTTGCCTTCCTTTTAAGAATCTGAATTGCTTCTCTAATAGTGTACGAGATAGAATAGGTCTAATACGCTTAGCTATAATCTTAGAAATTATCTTGTAGCACAGATTGCACAATGCAATCAGCCGAAAGTCTCCAAAGGTAGCAGGGCCATTTACCTTAGGTATAAGTGTTATAAAAGTCAAGTTTAGTGATCTGTTCACCACTCCAGTTAAACGAGATTCCTCGACTGCCTCCAACAGATCGTTGGCAACCAAATCAAAGAAATGCATGAAGAACTCCATTGTCCACCCATCAGGACCAGAGATCTTATCTTTGGTGAAAACCCTTAGAACTTGTAGAACTTTTTCCATGGTGCAAGGTTTCTCCAGAAAAAGCACATCCTCCTCAGTGACCAACCTAGGGTAAAGACGCACAGAAGCAATCTGATCCTCAATCAAATTTTGAGTTGATTCTTTATAAAAAGATCTAAAATGTCTCAGCACTTCTACCTTTATATCCTCCTGTCTAGTGTGAACTTGGTCAAACTCATCCTTAACCTCCCACAAATGCTTTTTATTTCGTCTATAACTCGCAAACCGATGGAAAAATTTAGTATTCTTGTCCCCGCAATGTATCCATGTGGCCCTACTCTTCTGGCGCCAACGTTCTTCATCTGCCAGCAGCAATTTGTTTCTTTCAGATTCAAGTGTTTTCAATCGGGGATCAGGATCATAACAGTGATGAGTCTCTAAACTATGTTTTGTAAGAATAACAATCTCCTCTTCGATCTTTTCCAAGATTTGTAGATCGTTTTTTTTCCTTACCGCTATCCACTTCTTCACTCGGTCTTTTAGTTTAAATAACTTCCCCGCCAATCTTGTTTGTGCTCCTTCCACCACTGAATCCTATTGAGAACTCCACACATCCCGGCGAGATATCCAAAGGAATCATCTTTCAACATTGCAAGATTAAATTTAAATGGATATGCCATAGACTTTATACCATAATCCAATTGAAAGATCACAGGGGCATGGTCGGAAATAAAAGGTAGTTCCACCCAAGATTTGTATAATGCATAATCATTAAGAAGTGCTTTAGAAGCAAAAACCCTGTCTAGTCTCTTTTGTATCCCATCATCCCCAATTCTGCCATTGCGCCAGGTTGGCACCACCTCCGAAGGCATAACATCCACCAAATGATGTTTTGAAAAAAGATCTCTGAAAAAAGTCATCAGTGGATCAATTTGGGCCGACACCCCCCACACTTTGTCTAAATCCATGAAGAAATTTAAATCTCCCGCAAGAATAATATCACTATGATCAAGCAATCCCTTAGCTTCCACCTGATCCCAAAAATCTCTGTGTCTAGTACACTATCCATAAACATTAAACAAGCAAATCCTTCTTTTGTCAGGAATATGAAAACCTGTTAATAAAATACCACCAACACACATATAAGGTTGCAGCTCAAACAAAATTGGATTCCATGCCACCAAAAGTCCACTCTACTTCCCAACGGAACTGACTGCATTGTTCATCCAAGTAGGACATAAAGAATTCATGAACTTCTTGGCCTTTTCATCAACAACTAAGGTCTTTTGTAAGAAAATTATGGTTGGCTTCAAAGAGGATATCAATCTACACATAGAAGGCAATTTTAGGGGACCTCCCACCCCTCTGATGTTCAAGGAGAGGAGGATCATGATTTAGCCCTTGCAAGAGCTTTCATGCCTCTAAGTGCTCCCAAATCTAGAGATGAAGCAAAAGGTTGATCAATAACAGAAGGTTGTAGCCCTTGCTTCTTACGAGCACTCCTTGTTTTAATGGGAGAGACTTCTAAGCCCGGACCCCTCAACCAAGCAGGTGCTTTCCCCTACCCTTCTCCCTCAAAGATCTGGTTCCGCCCGATTTAACATCTTGAATTAACATGAACTTCCAATCCCCAATAGGTTTGTAAAGGAGTAGTGTTATTGGTCTCCCTAAGAGACAGGATTAAAGTATCAATCACTGAGTCCAGGATCGGTTCCGACTCTAGTTGACTAGAAGAAGGTAAGGCAGGTTCATCCTTTTCCAAGGAGGAAAATAACGGAGAGGTTGAGTTGAGGTAGCAGAGATAACAAAATGTGATGGGGAAAGAGAAGTCATATCAGAACCATTAGAGGGAACTCCCCAGACAAAGAAGTCCAAAATTTTATAGTCAGAAGCAGCAGACGGTGCTTGAACTAGCGAGAAATATATTTCCAAGAAATCTCATTCCCACGACGAAAGTTTAAAAAATAAAGTGCGACAGTAGGATTTTAACTTACCTATGAAGGAGACTGATAAGGTTCCCGGAGTATCTTCAGAGCGCACAACATCGCACGAACCCGACTCTTCAAAGTCTTCTTCACTCATATACAGGTCTTTTGAACAGTTTTCCAAATTTTCCTCTGACTCAGTGGCTCCAGTGCTGTTAGGGCAATCTTTACGTAAATGGCTCGTCTGTCTGCAAGAAGAGCAACGAAAGGGTAAACACTGATAATATATGTGTTGCACCGTGACTTGGTCGAGCCACTCCAATTCTCTCGAATCCATAAGACCTGCATGAATGTCCAATTCTACTAATACCCTCGCCATAAGCTTATCTGGCGACAGAAGGCCAACTTTATCTACCTTCAGAAAGCGACCTATCAAGTTCCCAATAGCTGTCAGGGCATTTTTGTTTCAAAGGTTTAGAGGTAAACCTGGAAGCAAAACCCAAACATGCCTGAAACTAAAATACTCTGTAGCGGAGTCGAAACGTGTTCGCCACCGCTTCAACATTATGCTACCTCCCTTGAAGTCCCAAAACCTGTTCAGGATAATCTCAGCATCCTTTGGACTTTTAAAAATCAGTCCAAACCACCCACAAGGTAGGGTCAAGTAATCCGGCATGTAACCAATAACAGGAATCCATATCACCTTCATCCACTCTGAGAAAGAAAGATTGCACCTAGACTTATATGCGAACCTTCCTACTAGAGCACATAAGGAGAGTTGGCATGTCTCCTCCAGCCCCACATCCATCCCGATAACAAGGCGTCGACACACTCTCTTGGGTTTCCAGAGCCTCACACTTTTTCTGTGCAGGGAATCTTTAACTCTCAAATTCCCCCGCTGAGAGCTCGCCAAAAAGCGGTCGGATGACGACCAAGAATTCGCCCTTTGAGTACCAGTCTCAGGCTTTGCAAAGCCAGTGTCAAATCCCGCATCACCGAGCCTCTGAGTATGCTCAATACTCAAACCATATGCCACCGGATTCAGAGTCGGATCCTGACTGTTACCAACGAAGGTCGACTAAATAACCTTTGGTAAACAAAGAGATGTAGTGTTGGTTACGGTCTTTGCATAGGGTAATAAAGGATTTGTTAAATGACGCCCTCCAGCCTTTAATTTACACAGTTCATCAACTGTGTTGAAGAGACCCTCCCACTCCCATTCCTCCTTGTCTGTTGCGCCCAAGAGGGTGTTGACCTCATCAACCATGCTGGATAATTCATCACCGTAACAAAATCTCTACCAACATTGTACACCAGTTAGTTCACAAGCAGTGGAAACATGCCCCTATTTCACATCTGAAACATATGTAGTTAAGGCCTTAATAATGATTATTAACCAACACATAAACGCAGTTATCAATGGAACCCTACAATGAGTGAACGTTAAGTGGCAACAAAGTCACATTCAATCCTAACAGTGGACTCGATCCTCCCTCTAAACCCACTAACCCCACCACCTCCTCTGAAAGAACTAAACAAAAACTAAATAGTAATCCAACTATACCACCCCCAAGGATCCGTTGAGCAAACGGGACAGCAAACGCGCCATCTAAACCCAAGAAAACCAGTCGCTAAAAAAAATAGATACCCGCCATAGAAACCTACAGGCAAGGCTCTGTCTTCTACTTAAAAAAAAGGTAACTCGCCATTTTCACTATTCAAAAATCCATGGCCTCCCGAAAAACCCCTCGTTACGAATACTTGCCAAAACAAATATGTTGTGTTGGGGAATGTATCCAACATTAAATTTGGTACTCCCAAGGCTAGACTATTCTTTCCCTATAATTGACTTTATTATTTTAGACTTTGTCTTGGGAAACCATGTTTATTTTTAAACCAACATTCTCCACTTAGGAATCTTATTGTTTCGTGGAATGTGGTCAAGGTTGAAGTATATGGGTCAATTGGGTAGTTGAATAATAAATTAAAACCTAATCAATTATAATTTAAACAACTTGTGAACAAAATCTATCATTAATTTTATAAATATTTTTTATCGTTATAAATTCAAGTTTCAACTTTTGTAAATATTATCTCATTACTTGTTTTGTCGTTTATTTAATTGTTAAATATTTAAAATGCTATAGGTAAACCTTTTATAGTCAATTATATTATAGTTTAATTTTAATTTATTTTTATTTTTTAAACGAGTAGGGATAGTGAAGTTGAAATTAGGGTTTGACAAATGAAAAAAATTTACAATGAAAAATGATTGAGTCGATTATTAATTTTAAAGCAATTGTTATGAAAAATGATTGAATAGATTATTAATTTTAAAAGAAATAAGTTAGAGGAAAATTAATAAAAATAATCAATTATTATAAGAATAGAATGTTTTAGGTAAATGGGAATAATATCTTAGATTAGATGTTCATATCCAAATATAACAAACTCATATATATGATATTAATATGAATTAGGCAAACACTATCTATAATTGCATTTTTTTTATCTATCCACTTAGATGTGGGCCTTAGGGATTTTCTTCTAAGTAGAGACACACTAAGTAATCCCTCGCTTTCCCTTATGTATGGTGGGACCTAACATGGAGGACCTCATTCAACTAATTATATCTTAGGGGTCTTTTTATTCCTTCTAACCAACCACATCTTGGATGATGTCACTCTTCAACACGTGTCAATCGATAAAGTCGACCACATAGAGTAATTTGAGATCCATTTCTCAATGAGAGGTTGATGATGTGGAAGCTCATTGGATAAGAGTGTACATTGATCATGGCATGACATATAGCATACTATAGTGTGTCTGATTCTCAAACAATGAGGAAGCCAAGGCAAAAAAAAGGAAGCCATATGATAACCCAACCCCCATTCATGATATGGAGGCAAATTATAGCATTTGGAAGACAACGTGGCAACACCATGTCAGTGTTACAACAATAGAACTGTTCTCTATGTCAACATAGACATGTCGGGCTCGAATGAAATTTTTGCCAAGTAATTCAATTGGGCAGTCGAGCAATGGTTAAACAACTTCTTTGTGAATGACTAAGGAAGCATAAACAGGGTAACATTGAATAGAAAAGTGGGTTTTGAGTCATCTTTTAGTTTGATCAGAAGATGTTGAAAATCTAGTAACACTAGAAAAGTGAAGCAAAAGAGTTGAAGGGTGACAATAGTGTATTATACAACATACTCAAGCCAAGAAAGAGTAACAACAAGAAAAAATTAATCATCCCATATTTAGAAAAGAAAATTAAGTAGCCATTATATAATCACTTCTCTATCGATTTATTATTAAAGTGAAATTTAACCAGCATATATCGAACACCAAAAAAGAAAAAAAATTAATAGTAAAATTTTATATTCTCAATCAATTGAAGTAAAGATCAATTTACACTAGTTTGTTTTATGTTGTGTATTTTATAAATACATTTTTATTATTATGATCTTTATTTATGTTTTTCCTTTTTTTATTTTTTATTATAATTAATTTTAGTTTTTATTTTTATTTTACATGTAAAAAAAAGTGCATATGGTAATTTATTAAAATTATATTATTTTACACAAAATGCACTTGGATTTATAATTAAGATATCAAATCAACTTTATTATTATTATTATTATAATTAATTTTAGTTTTTATTTTTATTTTACATGTAAAAAAAATGCATATGGTAGTTTATTAAAATTATATTATTTTACACAAAATGCACTTGGATTTATAATTAAGATATCAAATCAACTTAAATGTGATTTATTAATTTTTGTATTCTTAATATTTTATTTTATTTTAAAAATTACATTATTTTACATATCTCATCTATGAAATATACTTGTCTTTACCATTAAAATATTAAGTCGATTTTATATTATAATTTGTTCTTATTATTAATATTTTATTTATTTTTTTAATTCATGTTATTATTATTTTCACTAACTTATGTTATGAATTTTTTTTCATTCATTCCACATAAAACTTATTTCAATTCTACATGCTCCTTAGCAGTTTCTCCAACAATTTTATTTATATCCTTTAATTCCACAATGCTCTATTTCTCTATCTTGGAATTTTTAAACTTTGTAATAATGTACTACTTTATATCATCCAATGTTCTTACAATTCTTTGTGGCATACTTTGTATAAATTTCATGTGCCAATACAACACTCGTCCTCTTAAGTGGTCTGAAACTCCACCATTTTGGTGTTGGGTGTGGTACTTTCACATTTCATATGGCTTCACACATAACCAATTTTGTTTAGTGTCTCTATAACCTTACTTGAAATCTTAAGAGAACACTATAAAACTTCCTTGTATTCATACAATAACACTAACTAGAATCTGAAAAAACAAAAATTCCCCTTGGTCTTGGCGAATGAGGATCTAACTTCCACTTCCAAATAATCTAATACTACTAACTAGATCACTTCTAATATTCAAGATTCCACCAATGCTAGGATTACTTCCACTCTTTCCTTCTACACCTCATGGTGCTTGCTAACTAGTGAGTGAACTTGGATTACTGCTAATAAATAAATTTGAGGTTACCTTATCAATCTTAGGAAGTGCAAGGGGCGGTGTCCATACAAGGTTGGTTCAAATTTCCAGTCGTACCATATCCACCACTAGGATCTAGTCCTCCCTAAATAGTTGGGACACATATGTCAATGCCTCATCTAGTTATGTATCCACCTCAATGTTTTCATCCACTAGTTCATTTGAATCTATCTTGAACACATCCTCGTTTTACAATAAATCCTACTAATAAGTCTACATGCTTGCATCCACTAATGAAACACTCTTAGCTTATCCATCAAACATTATTGAAGTGCTTACACTACTACGCCTCCTAATTGTAATCTCATCCAAGAACTATCATCTATCTCTCAAACACTAGCTAGCTAACACACCTTTATGTTTCAAGTTCTCCAACTCCCTTATTCTTAATACATTCCTTCCATTCTCACTAATATATTTCCACAACACCTCACTACATTTTTTGATTGCTCACATTTGATTCAACCACCATTAGTTGATTATTGTAGCTCTTCTTGACACATGCTCAGTATGCTCTCATGCATGTGTGTCCTCCATGGTATTTTCTCCTTCAAGTCATCATCCTCCTCAACACTATCCTAGTTCACCCTCATTGTAAGGCTCTACACTTTTATGCTTGGTGGGTTAAAAGACAACACATCTTCTTCTAGCAATGGCATTTTTATCTAAGTTGGGATTTGATTTACTAGTCTTCCTCAAAATCCTACTGCTCTTCGACCTTTGAATAGCACTATCTAACTTCAATGTAAACTCAACAATATATCCCTTCATAGTGCTCTTCACTAAAAAAATATACAACTTAGCTAACATGATGATTGCAATGCTACAAAGCTATTAGATTTTGAATGTTTCAATTGATCATCGTTCGTTATTTACACAAGTAACAAGTAACTTCATTGAGTCTATTCAATCACTCATATGTATCATATGTACTCATTGGAAATTAAAAGTAGAAAATCTCATAAACTTCTTCATACAACAATTCATCTCATCTTTAGACTTATTCACATTCCATTCTAACAACCAG
>SNQJ01S0004894.1:156654-168672 GCA_010110895.2 Picea sitchensis | reverse complement strand
TTGCAATTATGTTATGATAAAGGATTTATTGTTGCATCGTTGTATTCTCCAGTTTTCTGCATTTGAATGCAAGCAGATCTTGCGTTTAGATGTTTTCCTCTACAGTCTGTTAGAGACCTGATGTTTACAACAGACCTTTGCATATTTCTGATACAAGTCTTCCCCCTACTCGCCCTTACTACAACTCACTGTCTGAAGTTATCTAATATCTCACTTGATCATGCATGCTTAGCCTAGTTTCTGAGTTAGAACCACATCATTGTGAGTTAACTTCCATTTGATCACCCCATTAAACAAATCGTGACATAAATTGATGGGCGTCAGGCTCTGCTCTTTCTGCAATCCAGGAGTGACTTCCGTCGCCAACAACCTGGATCNNCTCCATCTTCGAATTGCTTGTCATTTCTTTTCACCTGAAAAACAGTACCGTAGATCTCCCATTGTAACAAGGCTTATCACAGTCCCGAGCCAAACCCTTGACCACAAAGGCATCCCCCTGAAGCCAATAAATCTCTGATACCAAATGTAAATTCTAACCTTGTACAATATCTACTACAAACAAATATTTAGAAAAGAACAGAAAAGATACAATGGAAAATACAAACATTACACAGAGATTTTTCCCCTGGAAACCCAAACCGGGAAAACCAGCTTATTCTATATTCATTCATTGTGTTACAATGTTTACAATAAAAAATACATATAGGAGCCAGAGACATCCAAAACCCTAACCTAGTGACCTGGATTAGTCAAAAAACCCTAATTCCTTAACCGGAAATAGAAAACCATCGGCCAAGAAACCATGTGCCGAAAAACCACCTAAATATAACACATACCCAACACAAAGCATGTGGTCTTCATATGGTATGTGGGCCCCTTGCATCCAACCTATGGACTTCTTGCCCCATGCAAGCCCAATATAGGCTTGTTCTCCCAAAACTATCCATCAAGCAACGTCCTGCAAAACAAATAGGTTATGCCCTCCAAAGATCTCAAGTCAAAAATATCATGAAAAGTGTAAACCACATCTAATAATCAAAGAACCTAAAAATGTGCATCAAAACTACATCATCAAATCAAACAAGTGCTCAAATACCCTATACAATTGACCAAGTTTAAGTATGGGAGGAGTGTCATAAAATTCCTATTGGGTAAACCAAAACCCTCAAGTAGGAGATGCTCCCAAGGATTCCTCTTCAAGGTCATGCAGTGGATGATGAGGTGGATAGGGGGTTAGATTTCATAGGTCTATGAGTTTCATGACATACAAGGGCTCACATTGTCTCATTTATGGATGCCTTTGTAGAGGGTGTGTTGCACCTTCATCTTCAATGCAACCTTTTTTCAATCCTATTTATTGCCATTTATTAATTAATTAATGATCCAAACACGTGTGCACTCCCAATAGTGAATTGATTATCTTGGGGGGAAGTAACACAGTGTCACTTGAAATAAGAGGTCCACAAAGTGCCATAGGGGTAACCATGTAAATCATTATAATGCACTTGTGTTAGTCTTACATTCAAGCGGGATATTTATTATGTGTTTGATATTTTGCAGGTCTTCAATTCTTTTAAGAGAAGCGGTTCATCATTCTCAAGACTTGTTTGGACTCGCATATAGAAGGTTTATATTCAAGGATTTTATCTTTTTCTAGCCACCATCCCTCTGGGCCTTCAACTCCTTTGTCCCATGAAATGAGGTACATGCCCTTCTTGGGTCACTAAAGTCAAAGGGCCTAGAAGAGGGTAATGTGATGGGAATGTAATGAGTGGAAAGTGATAAGTATGGTCAGGAATGGTACGATGACCCCTCAATAGACCCCTAGCTTCAACCCTTCCCCAAAATTTGGCCACTTACTAGGAAATAAATGACACTTACCAAGTTGAAACAAGGTAAAAATCATAATGTCCAAGCAGTCATTCTATAATCAAAAGAAACTTCAATACAAGATGCTTAAATTCCCCAAATATTAGGGTGATTACCTTCCACAATACATGACTTATACCGCATGGAGTAAGATCCAGGTGCCTTCCAGAAGCTAGTTGGTGTGGTGGATGCTCTGACGATGGATCCAAACGTGGTCTCTTGGTACTCCATGTATGCAACCTGAGGGCCTCGAGACATCGCCTCCTTAGTTATCTGTAAAAGTTGGGGACAACATATGGCTTCTACTTGGGGACTTGTGCTCGTCGTAGAGTGAATGAGAAACGTAGAATCTCCTGGTGGACCTGTGCCTACACAGAAAAAAAATACTGTAAAATCTAGGGTGGTTCTATCACCCTTCATCCATATAATCAAAAACCAAAATGACAACTAATCTAGAAAATAATGTTTTTAGCATTTTTCATATATATGATGTAAATCAATGATGCAAGTAGAGAAAAATGAAAAATCANCATGAAATGAGGTACATGCCCTTCTTGGGTCACTAAAGTCAAAGGGCCTAGAAGAGGGTAATGTGATGGGAATGTAATGAGTGGAAAGTGATAAGTATGGTCAGGAATGGTACGATGACCCCTCAATAGACCCCTAGCTTCAACCCTTCCCCAAAATTTGGCCACTTACTAGGAAATAAATGACACTTACCAAGTTGAAACAAGGTAAAAATCATAATGTCCAAGCAGTCATTCTATAATCAAAAGAAACTTCAATACAAGATGCTTAAATTCCCCAAATATTAGGGTGATTACCTTCCACAATACATGACTTATACCGCATGGAGTAAGATCCAGGTGCCTTCCAGAAGCTAGTTGGTGTGGTGGATGCTCTGACGATGGATCCAAACGTGGTCTCTTGGTACTCCATGTATGCAACCTGAGGGCCTCGAGACATCGCCTCCTTAGTTATCTGTAAAAGTTGGGGACAACATATGGCTTCTACTTGGGGACTTGTGCTCGTCGTAGAGTGAATGAGAAACGTAGAATCTCCTGGTGGACCTGTGCCTACACAGAAAAAAAATACTGTAAAATCTAGGGTGGTTCTATCACCCTTCATCCATATAATCAAAAACCAAAATGACAACTAATCTAGAAAATAATGTTTTTAGCATTTTTCATATATATGATGTAAATCAATGATGCAAGTAGAGAAAAATGAAAAATCAGGCATGGAATGCAATTAAAATAACATGAGTAATCAGTATGCAAATGCAAGAAATCAAAATGACTTACCTACTTACTTGGGGCCTCAGGGCCCTGAAGAATAAAGTCTTGCAGTTGTCGAGTGAAGTCATATAGCCAGTGCAACAAGATGGTTATCTCGTCAAAGTATCTCCCCCTCTGCTTAATTATGTAATACAACAAAGATAATTCAAGCACATAATGATCATGAGCATAAATAGAAATATAATCATTCATGAAATGAAACTCATGGAAATGGGTGGGAGGGAGGAAATCATTTTGGAAAGAGAAGCCATGAACTCGATCATCCTCGAAGTCCTTCCTGAAGGGGTAGCCACTAGCTTGATCAATCCATCTCTATAGAGGACTACCATGTATAAATGATGGCTCATCTTCATCTTTACTCAAAGAAACATTGTTGATTGAAAACTGAGAGGAGATGAGAGATCAGAAGAAAATTACATGATCGCCCAAAGAGGAAGATAGGATATAAGGGATTGCCTCGGGTTTAGAGAAAAACTCTTCTTCCATTCTTAGAACATGTTGTTTCTTCTTTATCTGTAAATATATGCCCAAGGTATCAATGTGATAACACTTCTATTTGGTAGGTTGAGGCTCGGGTTTCTCTAGGCTGACCATGGTCTGATGTCCATAAAAATCTGAGCGTAGTAGTGGTTGGAACTCTTCATAGAAAAGGCTCGGGTCACTGAAAAAGTAATCATCACAATTCTCAAGGAATGGTTGAGAGTCATCATGAGTAAATTGTGACAAGTTATCCTCAACAAGATGGAATAAGTCTATGACCATATCATCATTGGGCTGGCACATATATGGACCATCCAACTGTAAAAAGAAATCCTTTGAAGAAATGATTTCAATATCATTTATCTTAGAGGTTCCTTCGATGTCGTAGATAGGATCTCCGTAAAAAATGAAACAACCCAAATCCCATATGCGTCTTCCAGTCTGTCTGAAAGTGTCTATATGCTCATCAACCATATCAAAGGGTTCTTTCATAAGATCATCAATGTGATTGAAAATGACCATCTCTTTGTCTTTGTGTGCAATAAGAATAGAGTTTGGGTGGCTTCAATTCAATCTTCAAAGTCTTCATCATTCAGACTGATCATTTATTCAACATCATGTGCAGGAGGAGAGCAAGGTTGGACAACCTCACCTTAATCAAGCAGGAGCAAAGATAGTGGTGCCTCAATATCTTGCACGTTATCATAATTATTCCTTCTTCTTATGGACATGCCCCTCCATCGCCTCTTCATCACAAGAGGCTTGATCCTTAGTGCATAGTGATTTGTTTTCTTTTCTTCAAGAGGATCTATCGCATCCAAGGTTTTGTCCAATACTTCTTCACTTCCGAAGTCATGGAATAAAGTATCATCAAGATCTTCGAAAGGGTCACAACTCATCATTCTCTCTTCTTGATGTGCAAGAGGAACTAAGGTCTTGATGTCTTCATCAAAAGGAAAGGCAGGTATAAGCACTTCACCTTCACCATAAGTCTTGTTAAGATCTTCATCGAGATATTTTTGGTGGCTTTCCTCATAAATTTGTCCTTAAAGCATTTCTTCATCCTCGAGGGCTAGTTCTTCGACATATTTTTGAAATAACTCTTTTTTATGATTCATCAATCCCTCAACAACTTTATTAGCATCCTTTTCCTTTTCCATCTGTAAAAGTTCCCTCCTCGAGGCATAACAAGTCTTGGATGAGGGTTCATCCCATGGTTCCATATTTCCATTGACCGAAAAGGTGCCTCAATGGATTCATTGGATGGGTTCAAGGCTTATCAAAGGATGAAAGGGGAAAAAGAGAACAGTGGGTTCTTAGGAAGGTGGATTCACCAGATAAGCTTCAAGAAGAGCTCATCAAGGGTGGAATGGGAGAGGGAACTTCCCTTAGGTGGAGTTGCCAGGAAAACTAGGGAAAGGCTTTGGGATAGCTTTCCAAAGTGTCGTTAGAGTTTCGAAGAGGATTCAAAATCCTCCATGGAAATGACACCAAAATTTTATCGCACAAGTTGTAGGTTGGGAAAATCCTGACCCAAACCACAATATGGCGACAACTAAGAGAGCACCTACACACTGTCACCTTAGATAGGTGTTCTCGTCACTTTAGAGGTGAAATGGTCACCTCAAGGGGGGAATCTCGGGTAACCCTAAGGGGAAATGAGATGAAAAGTGATATATATGAATGGATTCCCCTATAGTTTAAGTTTCTATGTGGAAGATGGATTTGATGACTGGTCTCGGGAGTGGTTTAAGGTTGCCAAGTCTTTGGGTACTTGCTGAGAGTGTTTGTACTTGCCCGAGACACAAGGAAATCCAAGTATGCATGTAATATGTTAGGTGGACAAGAAATTTAAGCTATTTGTCCCTGATTGCAACAAAAATCAGTGACATATATCAGCAATAAGAATATAATAACAGCTGCAAATTGAAAGCTAAAATTCTAATTGGATAAGCAAGAGACAAGCTAGGAAAGACTAGTTAAACTCAAGAGTGAAATAGTAAGACTTTAGCATAAAAGTAAGGCATGTCATAAAAAAAGTTACAGCAGTGATAATCATCATCCTTATGGCTGTATAAATCATGTTGTTACAGCAAATAAATCATCCCTCAAAACTTGTTAAGTATCCACCCGAAAAAGTGTGTTAAGCTTAGTATATTATGTTAGCAAACTTTTAGCAATTTTTGACAGTTGGTTTGTGAGTTATTAAGAAGTTTGTATTAGGGTTTTTTCAGCCCTAATGGCTGAAGATTAAAGTTTGTCACAACAACAAGAAGTAATCCAAGGAACAATATGCCCTAGTGGATCAAAGTTGTCTTAGGCACAAAGATCACTTTCCAATTTAGACAATCTCAAAATTCCAAAATTTCACGTTTACCAATGCAAGATTTTATTTCTCCATTGCAATTGAACTAGTGCCTCTAAATATTGGGTAAATGGATTATCTTGATCAAACAAGTTGTATGAGTTACTTCCTTGGTGGTGTAATCCCTTTTACTCCCCAAGGAAAACCCTAACCAACAAGGAAAACCTAGGAGGGTGTAAACCATTTTACTCGTCCTAGTATCCTTTGCACGATAGATTATTCCAAACAATAAAAATAGACTTAGATAGGGGTTGTATGCCCTTATACTCCCCAATATATAAACACATTAATCCTACAACCAAGAAGAGAGAACAATAACCATGAAACCCTTACCAAGTTGAAGCATTAACAAGATAAAACCCTAATTCACCAAGAAAATTTCACCATAAGGAAGAAATAATCCTCCAAGAGAGCTAGCGCATCATCCATCCATCCAATAGGAAAGAGAAACCATAAAAAGTTCACAAGAGAGAAGAGATTTCCCAAAGAGGGCGCAAATTTCAGCTATGAGTCTTCTCCACCATGGGAGAGTTATGTTCAAATGAGATACAAAAGATCTCTATTTATACAAAAAGTCTTAGACATAGTTTTTCCACATAATTTTAGGGTAAACCACAAGATAAGGGTCAACAACCCTAATCTTTCCCCTTTATACAAATAATACTAAACAATTCAACTAAAATTTGAATTTGCAAAAGGAAAACTCTAAAGAAACGTCAACCTCCTTTGAGGCCGCGTTTTGGCACTTGGGATAAGTCATTGGTCTTGAAGAAGGGTGCACCTTCCAAAAGCCATGTGTCATCAATCCTTTCCTTTTCATCTTGTCTCAAGACCTCCTTCCTCCAAATCGTGCCATGTGTCCTCATCACCACGTCAAGCCCTTTAAGCATGATGGAAATCCATTTAAGATGACATTTTAGGCCTCCAAAGAAAATTGTTTGGCTTGTGAGAGCATGGTGAGGTCGTCCAAGGTGTCTTATATGCCTCTAAAACATGTGGTATTCATCCGGTATACAAGCCCTTGGCATCCAACCTGTGGGCTTCTTGCCCCATGGAATCCCGAGCTAGGATTTTTCTCCCAAAACCGGCCATCAAGCAAGGTCCTACAAAACAAATAGATATGCCCTCCAAATATCTAAATTCAAATATATAATGACAATTGTAAACCACATATAATAAGCAAGGCACCTAAACATGTGCATCAAAACTACCTCATCAAATCAAACAAGTGCTCAAGGACCCTATACAATTGACAAAGTTTAAGTAGGGGAAGGGTGTCATAAAAGTCCTATTGGGTGAACCAAAACCCTCAAGTAGGATATGCTCCCAAGGATGCCCCTTCAAGGTCATGAAGTGGATGATGAGGTGGATAAGGGCTTAGACTTCATAGGTCTCTGAGTTTCATGACATACAAGGGCTCATGTAGTCTCATTTATGGGTGCCTTTGTAGAGGGTGTGTTGCACCTTCGTTTTCAATGCAACCTTTTTCGAAGCACATTTATTGCCATTTATTAATTAATTAATGATTCAAAAATGTGTGCACTCGCAATAGTGAATAGATTATCTTGAGGGGAAGTAACACAGTGTCACTTGAAAGAAGAGGTCAACAAAGTTCCATAGGGATAACCATGTAAAGCGTTATAACGCACTTGTATTAGTCTTACATTCAAGTGGGATATTTATTATGTGTTTGATATTTTGTAGGTCTTCAATTCTTTTAAGAGATGCAGTTCATTGTTCTCAAGACCTATCTGAGTGAGCATCTAGAAGGTTTATATTTAAGGCTTTCATATTTTTCCATCTACCATCCCTCTAGGCCTTCGGCCCCTTATTCCCATGAAATGAGGTACATGCCCTTCTTGGGTCACTAAATTCAAACAACCTCGAAGAGGGTAATGTGATGGGATTGTAATGTGTGGAAAGTGATAAGTGTGGTTAGGAATGGTACGATGACCCCTAGTTGCATCGCTTCCCCAAAAGTTGGCCACTTACTAGGAAATCGATGACACTCACCAAGGTGAAATAGGGTAAAAAGCATAACTTCCAAGCAGGCATTCTATAATCAAAAGAAACTTCAATACAACATGATTAAATGCCTCAAATATTAGGGTGATTACCTGCCAAAATACCTGACTTGTACCGCAAGGAGAAAGACCCAAGTGCCTTCTAGAAGCTATTTGGTGCGGTGGGTGCTTTGACGATGGATCCAAACTGTGGTAGTAGAGTGTGCTTCCAAATGTGCAAGTGGACATTTCTAGTCATGTGGTCTCTTGGTACTCCATGTCTACAACCTAAGGGCCTCGAGACATCGCCTCCTTAGTTATCCCTAAAAGTTGGGGATACCATACTCCTCATGTGAGCGCATTTGGGCGGCTTGCCCAACTGACCCACTGAACGCCTCATTTTGTCATTTGGCCAACCCACCAAAATCTTGGCCAATGCCCCCATCCGTCTAACTGATTCATCATCTTGGGTGCACATGTCCTTTAGGTGATTCAAATCGACTTGCCTAAGTGCACCCTCATGCCTTAGTTGATTCGTCTGATTGGTGGAGCACCCAAGTCTTTCCCTCAACCCTTCGTCAAACCGTCTGTCATATGACTTTTATCACATGACATCTCGGGTGGAGTCACCCCTTCACACGTTGCATGCCCAAGGAATCCCAACTCTCCCCATGTATGATGACTTTGTTTCTTCAGATGCATCGAGCATCCTGCCAACCTGATTTCCTTTGTTTCGGTATGTGGTGGAAGTGTGCGTGGTCAGGCATGGCACTTTAGGCCTTACACCCTAGATATTGAATTATTACATATCTAGTGTTATATTTATGTAGGATAGAACCTTTCATTCTACCCTTTCATTATAATTGTACCCGCTCTCTCTCTCTCTCTCTACACACACACACATACCAAGGAGACCTAGTTTTAGGATTATCTCATGTCATCTTGTACATTGAACATACTGTACAAGTAGAATTCCCCTCGAAGTGGATTGTTATTCACTAACTCTTTATCATTCTCAAGGCGTTGGTTCATAACATTACTCCACTAGTTAATAACAAGCCTACAAAAAAAATTCAAATCAAAAAAGGTCTCTATCAAGGATGCACTTTGTCACCATTGTTGTTCATCTTAGTGGTAGACTTCCTCAATAGAAAGTTGGAATGTGAAAGGATAAATGGAAATATGGAAGGAATTCTTATTGTTTGAGAAGTCAACCCAATAAATCATTCTTAGTTCATCAATGATACCCTTCTCATGGGGGGGGGCTTCAATTATATTAGCCAATCTATTTAAAGACATGCTAGACAATTTCATGGAGGCTTCCACTGGTGAAATTAATAAAGATAAGAGCCATGTCTTTGGTTTCTAACACCTCCCATATTTTAATGCGCTCTAAAGAATGAATTCTGGAATTTCCTTGTATAAACAATTGAACTTGTTTTAAATACTTGGGTATGCCCATTACCCTTGGGCATCGAAAATTTGGATATTGGATGTATATTTTCAAAAAATTAAAAACAATTTGAAGCATTGGGGTTCGCAAATGTCTAAATCTGATTGGATGGGTGACATTAATACAATAAATGCTATTAGCTTTTCCAAATTACCAAGGATCTTCCATGTGATCACCTTCAATTATGACGAGTCAAATCAACAAGGAAATTCATAAAAAAATTATGGCAATGAGGGAATTCTAATATAAAAAATATCGTTTGGTCAATTTGGTGAGTGTGAGAGTTTTCCGATGAGGGTATTGGGCGGGGGATCTACGACTACAGTTTGCTAGCCGCATCCCTATTTACCTTGGAGACGGGTGAGTGTGGCGAAGGCATGGGCTACTTCCAGGGAGAGTGTGGTCACGGGCGAGGGCGAGGGTGTGGGGCTGGGAAAGCTTGGGTGAGGGCGGGAGCTTCTAGGGCATGCAAACTTGCGGAATGGCGCGATGCTTGCTGGGTCCGGTGATGATGGTGGAGGGGAACTTCCCTGAGGGCCTACGGTCTGGAGGTTCTCTACGGAAGGTGGAGTTTCAGAATCCACGGCCTGTTTCGGAGAAGAACTTTTCTATGTTTTTACCATTTACTGTATCGACCTCTACCTTTACTCCTGCTGCACGACGGTATTCTCTGGAGCATTGATGGAGGTTTTTTTGTGCTATGTTTTTTTTTATAGGTTCTTTTTTGGGTATCTTTATGGAGGATTTCACTAGCTATGTCTTGAATTTCCAGCTCTAGTTGGGCTTTGTGGACTTGTTGTAAGGGGAGGGTAATACTCTGGGCTTTTGGGGCCCCTCTTGTATGTTATCTGGGATTTTTTTTTATGGTCATATGTAAAAGAACAATTTATATTATAATATAATATAAAGCGAAATTTTATGTGGAAAAAAAAATAGCTTTCCTATGAAATGGCAAAATGGGAATTAAAGATCTAAAGTTGACGAATATAGCTTTAGGAACAAAAATTCTTTGGAGATTAGTTATTGAATACAAAGCTTGGTGGAAAGAAATTCTACATAAAAAAAAATACTTTGGGACTATAGAATGATGCTTAGATCGAATGGATTCAACATTAAAGGTTCATCTATATTTAAATTGTGCAAAGCCTCATAACGAATAATCAAAGATAAGTTATCAGGGTTCTTGAAAATGGGAGATATATTCATCTATAGGAATATTTAAATATGGGAAGAGCTCCTCTTTCCACGTATTGTGATCTCTCAAAAGTGAGAGATTGGATCTCTTCTTTTGGCATGAACACCCTTTTTTATTTATTTGAGTGGAATTATGTAGATTCTAGAAGGTGGCAAAGGTAGAAAAAGTTGAATATGCCAACAAATATTTCAGATCAAGTAGAAAATATGTTCATTCTCTTCCAAGGGGCAACTCCTATCAGTCTCTCGATCAAAGATAGAAAATGTTTGAGACCATTAGGCAAATGCTATATAGTGAAGGAGGCATACCAATTTCATTTAGGTAATCTCCAATAGCCACCCATATCAAAGATATGGAAATATATATGGCAATATGAATATTTATCTAAAATTAATATTTTATGTTGGATTCTTGTTCATGGCAAATTGTTCACTATATAAAATTTGAAAAAGTGATGGATTCTTAGTTTGTCTCATTGCCCTCTTTGCCTTGCAACATAAGAGACTTCCCATCATTTTTTTCTAGAGTGTTCCTTCATCATGCAGACCTATAATATTGATTTAGATAAATTAGGGATCTCTATTATCCATCTCTAAAATTGGACATATATGTTTATCAATCGAAAATTCTCGTACCCAAAAAAATCCTATCCAAACCCTTAAACAAATTTGGATGACTCTTCCAAAGTATATATGCTGGAAGCTTTGGATTGCCAGAAATAAATGTATATTTAAATTGGATTAATCTTCTCCCAGGTAGGTGGCCACTAAATCAATAAGTCTTTTGAATGAAGTTATTATGGTTAAAGAAAAATAAGTTATTGATATAACAATGCTTGAAGAAGAGGAGAAAATTTGGTTGAGAGATTTTATTGCAGGGAGCACCCTCTATTCCAAAATTATATAAAATAAACCTGGTATAGACCATTCATGGAAGATAAGGTTAAATGCTAATGATTTTCATAAATGGATAGTCTCAAAAGAAATATCTTTTATTTTTTGAAGGAGCCTCCAAAGGCAACTCGGGGTAGTAGCGGTAGGGGGGTTCTCTACAACACCAATGGAAAAGAAGAATTAAAATTTTCTTGGGGATTAGGAGGTGCAACTAATAATCAAGTTGAATTCCTCACATTGTATCAAGGAATGACCATCCTTTAGAATTTGGAAACAAAAAAGGTATTGATCCTTGGTGATTCCTCTCATATCATTGGTCAAGTAAGAAAGAAAGGTTGCCATAAATCTTCTCTAATATCCATAACCTTAGCTCATATCAGGGTAATTTCTACAAAGTTTGAATTCATTGAATCTCTCTCTCTCTCTCTCTCTCTCTCTCTCTCTCTCTCTCTCTCTCTCTCC
>SNQJ01S0004894.1:100403-120516 GCA_010110895.2 Picea sitchensis | reverse complement strand
TCGATTGTAGCTATGTTGGACATAGGGAAGGTTCTCATCCCATGTGAAAGGGTGCTTGTAATTATACATATGAAGGATATGCACAATCATTTGATTTACGACCTTGGTTTTGCCATTTGTCTGGGGATGGAAGGTCATGGATTTGGTGAGATTGGTGTCCAGAAGTGACCAAAGGCTCGAACAGAATATGATGAGAAATCGACTGTCCCGATATGATACAATGGTTTGTGGGATTCCAAAATGTATCCAAACTCGTTCAAAGAAGACCTTAGCAGTGGCCTCTGTTGTGATGTTCTTCCTGCAGGCAACCATAATCGCCATCTTAGAAAAGCGATCAACAACCACAAAAACACAGTCATTTCCCCGTTTGGTGGATGGGAGGCCCAACATGTAGTCCATTGAGATGGATTCCCATGGCCTATCAGGAGTAGGAAGAGGGGTGTACATGCCCTATTTCTTAGTGGTTGGTTTGGAAATAGCACAAGTAGTGCAGGATCTGATATACTTGTTGACCTCCTGTCGAAGTTTCGGCTAGTAGAAATGTTTATGTAGCATAGCCACTATCTTTTCGATGCCAAAGTGTCCTGCCACCCGACTGTAGTGGGCTTCCCAGATCAGTTTTGCTCGCTCACTTAATGAAACATAGATATGGCCGAGGACAACACAACAACCCATCCTGAAGATGGAAATTATCGACAACTACGTTTTCACCCAACATTTGGTAGGTAGTTGTGAATTCTGGGTCTGTCTCATAGAGTTGGGGCCATCCATAGTTCTCATGGCCACAATATTCTATCACCGTGGTGAGTGTCGCGACTGGAGGTCTGCTGAGGCAATCAACGACATGATTGGTGCTTCTTGTTTTATTCTTGATGTTGAGGTTGAATTGTTGCAATTATGTGGACCACTTTTGATGGCGGTCATTCTGTAATTTTCCTTGTGTCTGCATGAACTGCAGTGGCTTATGATCAGTGTGGATGATTTTCTCCTTCCCAAGAATGTAATGTCTCCACTGGCAGCAAGCTTGCACAATCGAGTACATTTCTTTATCGTAAGTAGGGTACTTAAGGGAAACATCTGATAGTGTCTCACTATGATAGGCCATGGGGTGGTTGTGTTGAGTGAGAACGGTGCCCACAACATATTCTGAAGCATCTCTCTCAATCTCAAAGGGATGTTGCAGGTCTGGTAGTGAAAGTACTAGGGTTGAGCACAAGCACTACTTCAAATCATCGAACACTTGTTGTTAGGACCAGACCCACGCAAATTTTTCCTTACCACCACCATTGGTTATTTGGTTGAGGGCCCATGCAATATGGGAGAATCCCAACATGAACTTGCGGTAGAAATTGGCAAGGGCCAAGAATCTCTGAAGCTTAGTGAGTGTGGTTGGGGCTAGCCAGTCACGAATGACTTGGATCTTGGTTGGATCCACATGTACGCCATGTTGATCAATGATGTAGCCCATTTAATAGACTTTGTCCATGCCGAAGGAGTAGTTTTCCAAGTTGGCGTATAGCTTATGTTGTCGCAGGGTGTGCAGAACTTGTTGACTATGTTGCAAGTGTTTGGACCAAGTCTTGTTGTAAATGAGAATGTCATCCAGATACACCACTACAAAAGTATTGATGAATGGTCGCAGGATATCGTCCATCATCCTTATGAAAGTGGCTGGAGCATTTGTCAAACCAAAGGGCATGACCAACCATTCAAAAAGGCCTTCCTTTGACTTGAAGGCAGTCTTCCATACATCTATCTATTCTATTGAGACCTGGTGGTAGCCAGACTTCAGATCAAGCTTACTGAAGTATTTGGCCCCCATGAGTTGATAAAGGAGGTCATTGATTAGTAGAATCGGGTACCGATTTTTTACTGTGATTTTATTCAGAGCCCGGTAATCAATGCAGAGTCACCAAGTTCCATCTTTCTTTTGTACCAGCATGATTGGGCTCCAACAAGGTGATGAGATGGGATGGATGTGACCCTTGTAGAGTAGTTCTTGGATCTGTCACTTGATCTCCTCATTCTCTAACAGAGAGTGGCGATAGATTGGCCCATTGGGAAGCAGTGCGTCGGGGGTCAGATCGATGGGGTGCTTAACCTGGCAGTGCAGAGGTACCCCGGTAGGTGAGGAGAAGATATCCAAGTATTCTTCCATGACCTTATCTACTTGCTTCTGCTATGTGGAGAGGTAGGTCGTAGAGACCCTGGATGTGGCTGTGATCTTTCGCTTATTTTGAGAGTGAATCACGAAGAAGAAAAACTTCCCCGTCTGAGAGATGACCTTCCTGCATTGGTTAGCAGATATCAAGGAAATAGAACTAGGTGGGACTTGCTCGGGTATCCTATACAATTTATTGTTCAAAGTAATAATAACAATACGAGGCCTAGACTCATATACAACATGATGTTTCCATAAATAAGGTTGGCCCAAAAGAACATCACACAATACCTCATCTTTGAAGGGCTTGATGTCATACGACAGTCGACATTGTTGGCTGACATGAAGATTGCTTCCTTAGTGGAGCCATTCAATGATGTAGGTTTGTGGGTGCAAAATTATCGACAGGGCCAACTGCTTGACGACCTATGATGAGATGAGGTTCTTCTTGCTACTGTTATCAATGATGAAGTGCAGCGGGGTACCTTTTACCCACATCTGTGAATGGAAGAGGTGCTCTCCTTCTTCTAGCTCATCTAGTTCACCAGGCTAGAGATTGGTAGTAGCAATGGTGGCACTGGGTTCCGCACCAATGATCTGTCTCCCCTTTCTGGTTCTAGCTCAGAGTCAAAACCTGCATCTGATTCAGAGGCTTTCACTTCGGCCACTAGCGACTGCTTTGAGCGACAGTCAACAGTGTTATGCCAAGGGATCTTATGGAAGTCACACCACTTCCCGGTATCTTTCTTTGTCTTTCTGGTGTCCTTTTCTTGCAGATTGGACTGGTTGTCCTGATATTTTCAATCTTTTCTCTGCCCTTTTTTCTGTGGTTTGGGCCCGCCCTTTCCTGGCTTTTTTTGTGAGGGGTTCCCAGGCCCAAATTTCGACGTCTTTTATTTGATCTTCTACTCGATTTTGACGGCATATCAATAGGTCACGCCCAAGGATGAGGTGTCCAAAAATTCCATTTCAGTATGGATGTATCTATGCAGAGCACCATGATACTTGAGCATCATATGTTTCTTTGAATCTTTGATACCCAACTTAGTGCGCAAGGTATGGAAGATATTTGTGAAATCTGGCACTGCTTCGTCTCTTTCTTGCCGCAGTGTGGTCCATTTGTTATACAAATCGTCATAAATTTCGACAAGGTAGTATTGTTCCTTAATAGCATCCATGAAGGATTCCCAGGTGGTCGTGACTATAAATAATTAGGGTTCCTCTGTTTATTTTTTCTCACAGAAAGTTTCCCACCAATCTTTGACATGGGGAACGACTTTAAGGAGTGCAAAAGTAATATTTTCTCTATTCGAAAAGTTATGGACAGAAAAATATCCTTCTAGTAGATTCAACCACTTGTCTAAATCATCTGCATCTATTTAACCTTCAATTATAGGAATATTGAAGTTTATTTGTACCTTGAAGGGGGTGGCACCTTCGCTTCAAGAAGACACGTCGCCTATTGGTAGCCGCCGAAGGATTTATGTGAAACTATCCATCATATCGTTCCTCTGTTGCGTGAGGGATTCCTCAACCAACAGTTTGAAATGATCTCCTGTCCCATAATATTTATTTTATCCTACCATGAGGGGTCACTTTGGCATGCGAGAGATTTTGTCCTCAAGAGAAATAAGCTTGAGACCCAACTGTTTGTACTCCGACCTCGTTGGGGACATGCATTAAGACGACAAGGAGTAGACCACTCTAATACCACTGATCCAGATTTTATGAGCAGAACAAAATGACTACAGATTATTAACATGTGATTAACACAAAATAACAAAGATATAGTAAAATTTGTTTTCTATTCAATAAGGAAATAAGTTAAAACTGTAAAATGCAGCGGAAACAAGCTTGATGGAATGGTGGTGGCTTATCTCTAAGAAGAGATGTGACGTTTGTGCTCATTCGTAAGAAGATCATTACAATGAGGTTATGAAGGCCTTTTTACATTAAACAAGAATGCCAAAAACCCTATACATCCAAAAACCTAACCCTAGGAGACGAAGCACCAAAAGTCATATGGGCCCTGTTTAGGTAAGTTAGTACATCAACTTACCGGGGTTGTAACTTTTGCATATGATATATGTTTTAGGTGTATGATAGCCCATTGGAAAGGTATCATCGAGGAGATTCATTTTGGGGGAAATAACAAGAGGATATCTACATTTCTTCCCATTTTCCCAAAAAACATCGTTTAGGGCCTCAAAACAACTCCGGAAGTAAAAAAAAAAAAAAACTGCTAAAAATAATAAATTTCCAAAATTGCCAGAAAATTGTTTTGAGCTAGTTGGAAAAGGTGGGTGGCCACTGATATCCACCTGGATCACTAACCATTCAAAGTCAATATTAATAAGGATCACAACTTTTATCATATCATAATCGGCTCATTCATTTATTATGACAAAGGATTGAATAAGCACAATTCATATATCACCCATGCAAACAATGAATCACAATATAGATAAGGTAGGAGGTAGATTTCCTTTAAATTTAAAAAGCAACAAGAAATACATTGAGTTCAAGAAAACACACCATCAAAATTGCTAAACAACATTTAGCTACATCCATAGTCTAGATTAGATTATAGTAGAATCAATACCAACAATGCTCAATTAAATAACTAATATTATCCAACTAGCTAACCCTTTTCCTAGCCTATACAATATAATTTATTCAGCGTTGTGATGAGGACTTATTCCAAAAACCTAGCATAACTGGAAAATACATCTACATAAATGTAGATATTTTTGCATGCAACTCTCAAGCAACATTTATCCCTTCAAACTTGGGATTGCATCCTAGAAATCTACTACTATGTTTTTCCCAACTCCCTTTGTCTTTCTCTATTCCACGTGGTTGAATTGTCATATTCAAATGCATGGTGCCACACTCATTATGCATGTCCTTATTTAGCACCACCACTCTTTGTCTTCCTATAAAAAATCAAGGTGTTGGCATTGGGCATGGGTCACACACTTTTAATATAGCAGGACAAAATAACTTGTTAAAAAAATACTAAGGAGGTTGAATGCACCCATAAATATATGTGCCTTCAAATGCTACCCAATGGTGTGTTTATGTGTATCCATGCATCACCTCCTCCCAAAAATTCTTCTACAAATGGATATGGTGCGAGGAATGTGGTCTATTACTAAAATGATTGATTGGGGTAAGAATCCCAAACCCTAACAAAGGTGCAACAAGAATGTAAGTTAATGAGTTCAAAGAAATCTAGACTATGTGAAAGGAGAAAGTCATGTATGTCTACCTAAATGAGTAGTTATATCAAATGGAGGCCATCTATGGTGATAGAATCTCTCATCAATCCTAGTGCAAATGTGCCCTAAGCAACCATTATGGAGTGTCTAGATGGGTGGAATGGATTTGAACTCTTTAACATGTAACTCATCTCTCATTAAAAAATGGGAATGAGGTTTCCTACATTTTTGAACTTGCATGATCGTATAACCACGACATTAAACATACTTTGTTATACTAAATATTCATAAGAAAATATAAGTTAAGTGGGTTTACATGATCTTTAAATATACAAGCATTCAACGATGTATAACTATGAAAAATAAAAAGTTAACATGACCTAATAGATGAGCCAACTATCTAATAACCCCAACATTAAACATACTTTTTTATATAAAATATTAAAAACATAAAATTTAAACATATTCACATGATCCTTAAATGAGCAACCATTCAATCATATATAAATATGAAAAATGGAAAATTATAAATAGAAAAATAGATGGACCAATTATCTACCATATATCCATGGTATCTCGTAATAGTCCTTGCCTCGAGCGAGGGACTATAGCATTCAGTAGGTGCATTTTGTTATATAAGTTGGTACCTTTTGCAAATAGTTTTATAACTATAACTAAACCATAACCAAAGTTTACTAAAAAAAAATTATTATTTTATTTTTTTAATTAAAAAACAATTTTTTTAATTATAACAAATTTATATTTTGATTTTATGATTCATGTATATATCAGTGATGAGACATAATACCCCTGGTGGTGAGGTATTATTTTCATATATTTGTCATATTATACAAAATAATTTTAAAAAGAAAATTTGAGATATTTGTAAATGGAAGACCTGTGGCTATATGCATGGATCTGCATGCGGGATTGAATTACGCTGCAACCAGCTCCCCTCTCCTCTAATTCTATCCATAATCTCTCTTCTAAGTCCATCCATTAACATTCTTGATGCAAAGAAAAAGGAAAAATACGGGATTGAAAAAGGAAAAATACAAGATTCTTCTAGTATATCAATCTACAGGGTGCACCTGCAAAACAAGGATTTATGTGCCAGAGAGTTTCAACTATCCTTTTACTTGCCAAAGATTCAGAAAATTGTGAATGATATCGAGATGGAATCACGTTTCTCATTAGACCATCACAAATTTTCGAACTAGTCCCCTTCCCAATCTCCTTTCTCTAAGTGTTATGAAAAAGGGTGAATCCCTCTGTTCAGAAGATGTGCAGATCACTAGCTAGAATGGAGAGGCTATGCATCAAACTTATTCTTACTTTTTGTTGTGGATTTCTCTATATTCATCTTAATTTCCCATTGTTTTGTTTCGAAGTTATTTGCGCCCATACTAGTATTTCCATATAAATTCTAAATAATACGCACTTTTAGTTGCAGAGAATGTGGAAAACGCAAGCCCAAGGGCGATGTTTGTGTTTGGAGATTCATACGTCGACACAAGAAATATCCACAAAACAAATGCCATCTGGAAACCACCATATGGTATAAGCTTCCCTGGAAAACCCTCTGGACGACATTTGGATGGAAAAGTCCTCGCGGACTTGATAGGTACAATTACAACTTTTCTGCTAGGAACCATTCATTTTTTTTTGCCTTGTATGTGGGTTATAATATTTGATTCGAATGTTGCAGCTTCAACTTTCAAGATCCCTATGCTAGTCCCATATAATTAGTAGCCAACCAGCGGCTTCGCTTTGGCATGAACTTTGCAACTGGAGGGAGTGGTGTCTTCGCTACATGGCCTGGTCTGCCCACCATGACTACCCAAATCGACCAGTTGTAGTGAGTGATGTGCAATAAAGTATATTTGGCAAGGGATTTAGGGGTTTATCTTCTTCTATTCACGGTTTCGGGCAATGATTACAGTTTCTACACTATGAAACAAAGATTAGTCAAGGTATAAATCAAGCAATGGGAGTTTGATCCTTGGAACAATTTGTTGCGTAATATTTTCATTCCTCATTGACATTAGCAGTTCGGAATTTGAAGGGTCTGCCTTCATTTGTAGAATTGGTGATCAAGCAGCTCTCAACAGATTTAGTGCGTTTGTACAATATATGTTTCCGACATTTTGCAGTCACATATATGGAGCCTCTGGGCTACTTGTCATCTTTTACAACAGATAACTCTTATACAAGTTGCAATGCTACATTAAACACATTATCCCTATATCACAACAGTCTTTTGCGAGATGTGGTGGAGGGAACAAGAAAAGGTTGAGCAGATGCAATGTTTGTGATTCTGGATTAGTATTCAGATTCCATGATGGTTTTTCAACACGGGTTTATATTATGTCCCCTTGTGTCATACGGATGTACTTTCTTTCTGTGGCTATACTGTGTTTAATATTGATTTAACGCGTGAATTTCTTTATGTCCAGGGAAATTCAGGAAGCCATTGAGACCCTATTGCAGGGGTCAATGCAGCGTTACAGATCGAAAGGAATAGGCTTCGATGCAAATTGCATACCTTGTTCGATGTAGATTTCATACCTGGCTACCGCTTCTCCACCTCCCTGTATAATATGTATGCACGTTGGCTACCTCCTCACTGACTGAGTAACTGTACCTCTCACCGCATGAATACCTCCCCACCGCCTCAATATCCAATTTAATATACTTGAGCTTCTTCAGGCTTTTTCATGGTTATGAATAGTAGCATGGTAAAGTTTTGTAGGTTGGCCTTGTGTGTTCGAGGAATTTTTAGGTAAGCAAAGTCATCCTGTTTCTCCACGCGCTATCCATGCAATCATGAATATGACAAGTGGCCCATCTTTTAATAAATTATTAATTTTTTGTTAAAAAACAATTCACCAATTCTATCTGGCATTTTATTAACAATTCATCCCAGATGTGCGGGATGAGAACCGATTATCTCGTGAATATGACAAGTGGCCTATTAATTGATGAGGTTGCTTCTGTTGTGTTTTCTTTTTTGTCCCATTTATGTCGACTATATATCCCATGTTCTTCCATTCAATGAAGTTATGAATGACCTTAATCTCTTTATTATGTATTTTTTGATGTATTGTGTCAATGTGTTTGGTTTCCTTTCTAGTTAGTCATCAATATCTGTGTTCTCTAAGAAGTCGCTAGTTAAATAATTTGAATTTTTTTTCAATTCTAAATGACATATATATTTTGGTGAAAGAAGTCAGAAAGGATTCTTATCAGTGTTATCTTGAATATCACTTGCTTGCTTCCAGGTGTTGCAGAGAGGCATGTACACAATGCACTGCAAGGACTAACTGGACAATCGACAGTACCTAATGTCTTCATTGGTGAGAAGAATCTCCTATAAAACACAATTATAGAGGCAGAATACGTTCATAAAACTTCTTATCAATTCTTTTTAAAGGTATCATTTTTCAAAATTACATGATGTAGGATGGCCTGTATATAGTTTTATCTTTGAGTTGTGGATTATCATTTTTCAAAATTACATGATGTAGGATGGCTTGTATATAGTTTTATCTTTGAGTTGTGGATAAGCTTGGTTGTTGGTTGGCTACCTAGTTGTGCTTATTCGATGAGTTTCTCTTATTTTCCTTTTTGGTTATCCCAAAATGATTTAATAAAATTTAGTAAAATTAAAATGATTTAATAAAATTTAGTAGTGAAATTTTCTTTATTTGATCCTTTTCAGTTATATTTGTTTTTTGTTATTACTAAAATGAATGATTTAGTGAAATTTAATACATTCTATTATGTCAACTTATTATGTCAACTTATGCTTTTCGAATCAAGCAGAGGTAGGGACTAGCTGCCTTGCAGCTATTTCCCTTGTTTAAAATCTGAATATCCATCATTTTATGAATTCATAGCTCTTCTTACTAACAATATATATTTTTGTATACACTTGGTAAATACCTACTAGAGTTATGAGCTAATAAGTGGTTCCTTTAGGATCCAATTTGTACCTCATGGTAGTTAAGAGGCAATTGGTCACTGGATCACTAAGAAACTATAGAATTACCAAGGGTAAGGGTTCTTGTATTTTTTAAAGCTCTTAGATCGAAGTACACCCTTTGAACAACTTTCTTAAATTATTCATAAAAGTTTTTATGAGATTTTTTTTAGATTAATAGGTCTATTCCCTTTCCCTTTGATTTGTCTTTACATGATTTAGTGAAATCATGTGTGATTTTTGAACTCAATTGGTGGAAATAATGGTCTATTTCTATAAATGGACAAGGATAAGTGTCTTTTGCTCATGAATATGTGTACACCTTTTTAAAATGATGCAAATATTTTGATATTAATATAGGTACAATAGTTATGTGATGGATGTTGATATATACAAGTAAACTAACATGGTGTGCCAGTGTAATGGTATGTAAAGTTTATTAAAACAAGTGCCACTGCAGTGGCTATGTCCATGTCAAAAAAATTGTTGAGCATTGTTGCAGGTGTATGAGTGTTGTTGAAACATTTGTTGCACATTGTTGCAGGTGTAGGAGTGTTGCTGAAAAGTTTGTTGCACATTGTTGCAGGTGAAGTAGTGGTGAACTCTATCCATTCCTCTTGAATTCATTTGTTATTTATTTGTATGGATCCATTACTCCTTAAATCGTAGCCTCAAACATTAAACATTATTGCATGGCAGGTATCTATCGATGATGTCAGAGACATTTACCATGTTTTTGCATATTTATTAATATGCAAAGTAAAAAACGCTCATTTGTGTAAATATCATTGATGTGGCAGAAGTCGCATATGTGCAAAAGTCGATGGTTTCTCTTGCTGGTGTAAGATAAATAAGAGCTCGTGTACACCTCCTCCTCTCAATGATGATACAGATGTTGTATATTCTGGAATCTCTTAACATTTGCGTCTTTGTCAACTTCTCCTTCCGGAGAATGGATTGGAACTAGATTGGTCGAGGCCTAGATGGGAGCGGTTACCATTAGTATTCATAACAATTTAACTCTAGTTTGATTACAGATCTACTTATGTTGAGTCTACTAAAACAATGGAAACAAGAGTAAGCTAAGTTGGTTACTTCTATTATGTGAATAAACCTAAAAACCTTTTCCAAAGGTGTATTTGAGAAATCAAAGTGGTGTTTTTGGTAGTTTTGAGGCATATTCTCCCATCGGGGGTGGTGGGGGAACAAATCTGAATTCAATCATATCCGGATTAAAACATCCATTAGTTCCACATCTTCCAAATAGTAAGTAATTCAAAATTGAGCCAAAAGTGAGGATGCATTCTCACCTCTCTGTGACAAGAAACTCCTAAGTGATGAGAATATCATGTATATGTTTTTGTGATTACGTACATAAATTTTCACAGTAAATAAGTGGTGTGCACGGCATGTGTGCAAATTAGAACATGTCCCACACAAAATCCTCAGTACGCAAAAGAAATAAAAATGTTTGGGAAGGTCCTTACGGGTAATAACATTACTTGAGCTTCCTAAGGGGTGGAAAAAATCTTATTAATAAGAAAAGTGCATCCTCAGCTTCTGTATAAGTGGGTGAGGGTCTCTCATCTCAACCCACTCGGATAGGAAAGATACATCGAGCACCAACCAGAGGATATTGTGTAGGGCTCTGAGGAAGGTCAGTAAAGGTGAACTAAGAGAAAGCATAAAATCTAGAAGTACAAAAAATGAATTTCCCAATCGGTTTAGTAGTAAAGTTTGTATTGTATCCCTTTGTTTCTTGAATATTCACAAATTATCTACAAATGCACGCAAATCTCAGCTTCTTTGAGTTTTCCTCTGATTGGGACTGCCAGAAATGGAATATGGGAATCACACTAGCTAGTCCCCCCGATCTGTAAAACAAAAGTGCATTTTTTTTTGTAGGGACACACACACATTGAAACTTTCTTTTTCATTGCCCTGTAGATATGGAGAGATCTTAAATTGAACAAGTAGAGTAGATATGGTTTCAATGAGGTCAACTAGCACAGTTTCTCCAACTATCATGGCAACACCAGGTGGTGCCATGTCAAAACTACTTTTCCATTTGCTGCAAAAGAAACATGAAGGTAAGCATTCAATGTCACATACAGATAACCAAATATAACAATCACTCCAACTATCATGACAACACTAGGTGGTTCCATCTCAAAATCATTTGTTCATTTGCTACAAAAGAAACATGAAGGTATGTGTTCAATGGCACATACATATAACCAAATATAACAACACCAAAGTCTTGCAAATGAAGTTAATTAATGTACATATGTACTCAAGGTATACTGAATTGTTTTTTGAAAATATTCAATGAAATTATTATTATTATTTTAAATCCATGAGAAAAATCTTATCCCAGACCTAACACCCCTTCCATATGTGTTAAATGTAAGAGCTACACAAACCACAACAAAAATATATGAAATATGAATATGCAAAAAATCACAATCTCTTTCAACCAAAGTTAAAAGCTACAACATTAATATGAAACAGTGTGAGCAATAGAATTGAGCAATGTATGACAGAACAAACCCAAGTCCCAGACAAACCAATGGGAAAGATTATCCAATTAACAAGATGAAATCACCTTCTAGAGAATGAGCGTGAATGAGAACTGGTGTGATGCCTTGATTTTCCCCTTAAACGAGAGTTAGATATGTGTTTGTGCCTTCTCTCTCTGTCGGGATCATAATCTTTGTGTCTGAATTTATCATCGCAATTTAAGTTAATCAAGCTTTCTAAAGAAGCACTTTGAAATTAACCAAACAATTTTTCTTCAGATGAACAACGACATATTTTCAGTACAAGCATTTGAACAAATATCTTAGATAATTTGTTGATATCACGTCTCAGAGAATAGGTCTCAGATAATTTGTTGATATTAGGTCTTAGAGAATTTTTCCACCGTAGTGGAGAGCTCTTACCACAACCAATAAGACTTGTGTATTACAAACATAAACTAGATATACATACATATTAACAAATACATGTTTTCATATATATAAAAATACATGTTGTCATACATATAAATAGAGTATCTCTTTCAATCGGCGTGAACAATCAACGTGTACATAAATGGGTCCCACTGTCAGCAAATGCATGAAGGTGAGAGAGATGCTGGAAAGATATGATCAATCCAGATGGATAATGGGATAGAACAATTGTTAACCATGCAAGTGCTTCAAGCCAAGTGTTTTACTTTTAGACTCTTCTAACACACTTGAAAAATCATTTCCATGAGCTCACCCTTGTCATTGGTTATTTACAACAATATAGATAAATGAAGTTAGAAATACATACTTAAATACCCATTACACATCTGCTGGAAATCTAACCCACTTTTATTTGCAACAGTAGAAAGGGCCTCTCTCCCCCTCTAAATAGTGGTGGAATCGTATTGCGGCCTTACCTTTTGACATGCCCCAAACAACCAGCCTTGCACTGCACTAGATTCCCATAGAGCTATGGACACTAGCAAAGAGACTCTTGTAGCTACGTGAGATAATAAAAATATTGCTTATCCTAAGGGCCTAGATGCACGAAAGGGAAATAAAATGTGTATGTCACTCTGGTCCTCACCTGAATCTGACTGAGGACCCATCTCTTTCTTCCTTCCGAGGCAATAGAAAAGGAGTGCTAGAAGAGTCATTGATGCATGTACCAGTTGTTGAGTATGCCCAATGAATCTAGGATATTTGCAATAGATAGAAACCATTTTTTTAATAAAAGATGCTTGTGTTCAACACATATCTGAGGTTCCACACATGCCAACTCTTGGCCATCACAAACTAGCCAGTTTCTACAGTAGTGATCTTATTTTCTAGTTCATGTGGGACCTCAAAATACACTCCATGTTCGCCCTTCGTCCACTGAAATTCAATGGAATGGACATGGTAAAACACAGGAATAATTGGAGCCCCAGACTCAACATGTAGTGGAGCTCACTAAGACACCACAGCGAATCTGCATATTGAGGGGAAAAAATAGCCACATGGAAGAAGGTGGTTCCAATAGCCTCTTTTATTTGCGATGGAAAGTCCTCTCCAACTCGTAATTTCAGCTGGTCTAAAAAGACTCTGTATAATCTTTGTGCAAAACAAAGGCGATGGTAAAGATGGTTTGTGAAGGTTTTCTTGATATCAGGACCACAGTGGTTGATGAATACCTAGGAAGTGTTGTAGTTGTTGGGAGATGCAGTCGTGGAGGTGGAGCAAAGTGATCTGAAGATGAAGAATAAAGGTGTAAGAGATGTTGCAAGGTCAAAAGGAACAACGAACATTTTAGTACATGTATTCTATGAAGAACAATGAATGAGATTGCTCCATTGTTCTAGTAAGTTCAAAGTTGAAAAATGTATCCAATTCTAGGCTATGCTTCTAGATTTCAGCTTCTAATTTCCATTGTTTTAGCAAGTTTAAAAATGTATACATTTTTGGGCTATGTTTCTAGATTTTTCTTTCCAATTTAGCTTTCTAATTTCCATTGTTCTAGCAAGCAATGAAAACTAGCCTGTAATTGCAGGACCACAAGCGTAAGACCCATCGAGCACAAGGAGAGGTTCATGTTGTAGATGTATATGGTTTGATCGCAAGCGCAAGACTAGTCAAGTACATGGAGAGGGTCATGTTGTAGTTGTATATCTAAATATGTCGGTGAGTAATAGGTAATTTCAAAGTCGTTGTGGGAAGATGACAACTTGGCGGTGAGGATACGACTGAGGCAAGTAGAAGGAATGCAATGGATCATGATAGATCAAAAGTTGTTTGATTCATTCAATGACAAGGAATGTCATAGATTGTGATAGATCAAAATTTGACGGATTCATTCAATGACACTACATAAGTGTGTTAATACGTCATGACTATCTACATATATTCACTCAACAGTCTTAATGAGCAATMTATATAGTTTATTTAAGAAATTGTAAGTTTAATGATCAGTGTATTGTCACACGAATTATAGTCTATTTATTTAAATATTTCCTGACAAACACTCCATAAAACTTACTTTATCCAACATTGAAAAAATTCTAACATCGAAAAAATTTGTCAGTTTATTTAAGGAATTGTTTTTAACTTAAGGAATTGTCACTTTAGCAATCAATGTATTGTCAGAAGAATTATAGTCTATTTAATATTGTCAGATGAATTATTGGTCTATTTAAAGACCAATAGTTTCAATAAAACTTACCGAAAAAAATTGCATGAAATGAAAACATAGGTTATCTCACATTGAACATTGAAAAATTGCATTGTGTGAGAGAAAAGTTAAGGTGAAAACAATTTCATAGTGTGAGAAAAAAATTTAAGGTGAAAACATAGGTTATCTGACATTGAATATTAAAAATTGCATTGTGTGAGAGAAAATTTAGGTTATAATAATAAAACATTAGGAAGAAAGTAAAAAGAAAACATTGGGAAGCATGTAATAAGACTTTGAATCTATTCTCCAATGAGATGGTGACGAGTACGATTTTTTATTTTATTTAAAAATAAAATTGTGAGTTCTCTATCTTAAACATTTGAGATTGGGAAAAAATATATAGTCAACTTCAAACTAATATGAAGTCAACAAAAAATCGAATGCTAGAATCCCTCTATACCTTCAACATGGACTAATAAAGATATATGTATATATAATGTGTAGAATTTTGAACATTGGGTATCATTCAAGAAACATAAGTATGTTTAATTAAATTCATCCATTATAAAAAGCACATCGATAAAAATGTTATATATATAATTTATAAACAAAATTTATCATCAATTTTATTAATATTCTTTCAGAATTTAAGTTTTAAATATTTAAATTGTAATTTTTATTATTGTAAAATGCATATCTCGTTCAAAAAATACTTTATTTTTTTAAGGAATAGCATCTAACCCTTATGTAAAATTATCTCATTGCGTTGTTTTCTTGTCTATTTAATTATTAAATATTTAAAATTTTATAACTATTATCTTTTGAAGTTAGGTAAATAGTTTAACTTATTTTCCTTTTTTTTTTAATGAATAGGGATGGTGAAATTGAAATTAGGGTTAATTGAAATTTGATTTGGATGTGAAAATGTTTTAGGTGAATGGGAAGAATATCTTACATTAGATGTTTATATCCAAATATAACATAACCACATATATAATATTGATATGAATTRGACAAAATTTATTTATAATTACAATTTTTTATCCACCCACTTAGATGTGGRCCTTAGGTATTTTCTTCTAAGTAATCCCCCGCTTTCCCCTCTATATAGTGAGACTAGAGTCGAAGGACCTCTTTTAGTTAATATATCCTAGGATCCTCTGACCAGCCACATCTTGGATGATGTCACTCTTCAACACATGTCAATCGATAGAGTTGACAACACAAAGTAATATGAGATTGACTTCTCAATGAGAGGTTGATGATGTAGAAGCTCTTTGGATAAGAGTGTGCATCGATCATGGCATGGCATGTGGTATATTATATTAGGGTGTCTCATTCTCAAGAAATGGGAAATCCAAGGCAAAAAGAGGGAATCCATCAGACAACCCAACCCTCATTCATGACATTGAGGCAAATTATAGCATTTGGAAGACAACATGACAACACCACATTAGTGTCACAACAATATAAATGCTCTCTATGTCAGTATGGACATGTTAGCTTCAAATGAGATTATTGCCAAGAAATTTAATTGAACAATGGTTAAAGAAATTCTTAGCGAATGGCTAAGAAAGCATGAATAGGGCAACATTGAATAGAGAAGTTGGTTTTGATTCATCATTTAGTTTGATAAGAAGATGGAAAAAATCTAGTAGTGTTATCACATATAGTTGTCATGGGAAGCAAATCGTCCAAGTTCATGGTCTGCACAGGAAGTGTCCAAACGCAGTACTCAAAGGTAGTCTATTTTGGGTTGAAAAGAAAGTTGCAGACATGTTCATGTTTCAGCGGTGGAGATCCAACAGGCCACTTAGATTGATAGTTTTCATGCATTCAGAGTGATGAAATCACGTGGGGTTTAACATCGAGAGAGAACCCATGAAGTACCGGAACCCCAAAGTGTCGAAGTGTCAAACTCCCAAAGAGACACGTCACTTCGGGTCCGTACTACTTCGAGAGATTTCCATGCTTTACATCCAGAAAATCCTGAAGTCTGAAGTGTCAGAGACACATGGCACTCATTCATCATAGATATACGATATCCATTTGGCGCTAACACGTGGAGCTCATTTGTTGAGACACATGGCACTCATTTCATGCCAACAAATCACTCTAGGAGAGTGTCACTCTGGGAATTTTCCATCTAGAGCAAGCATAGTTCTCCGAAGCCTAGAACCCCAAAGTCCACCGATCATTGGCGTGTGTCCTTCTCCAGCAGACGGACATGATTTACTTCGGATTTCGGGTTTCAGGGGTTTTGACACTTCTCCTCTCATTTTTCTCTGAAAATCTTTTCCCGGAATGCACAAATCTCTATCGTGCATCTAAGCCATCAACAGCCAGGGTTTTAGTTTCATATCTCTTTGGCACTCTGGACAACTCTCAGTCAACGAATCCTCCGTCCCCTCGCTCTCGAGTACACAGATATCTTCCGTGTGTCAGTCTCCAACGGACGGTCATGATTTTCTTCACCATTTTGGGTTTCGGGAGTTTTGGCTCCTCTCTTTTTTGGTTTCATCCGGAACACATTCCCGCGGAGTGCATGGATCTTTGTCGTGTGTCCTCCCAGATCTAGCAGCTCAAATCTGCTCTAGACTACGAAGCTTTGGCATTCTTGCTCCCTCCTTGTTTGCAAATTTCTGAAGTGTTTCTACTGCGGAGTTTCATTTCTTTTGCCACCTGTTGATCTGGCGCTGACATGTGGAACTCAGTCCAGGCACCTTTGAGAATACCATCCACTTGTTTCCAAGTGGCACGTGTCACCCTCCTTTATGCGACAAATTAGCACAATGATGTCAGGTCACCACGTCAGCCTTGGGAAGTCGTTCTCCAGGAAATATTCTTGTTTAGCATTAAAGCTCCCTAGCACCAAAATTGGTGCCTCGCTCAAGAATAATTAAAGAGTTTCTAAAGTTGGCGGGCAGGTAAAGCTTTAGCGATGGCACTAAAATAGCGGGACTACCCATATCTCAGACCACGACCAGACCAATAGTCGCACTCCATTTTGGGACTGCAACGTGCTCGGACATTAAAATATTTGAGTGGGCTGAAATCTAAACCGTGGTTTTTGGGAAGAGCGATGTGGAGGAATGCGGTGCATTTCGGGCTCAAAAGCGGTATGGTTCCAAACTGCTTTCGAGAGCTCCGAATTTGCGTGCTCATTCAACTTCATACCTAATCGTAGCAAGTGGTCTCCCCCTAGTTATCAAGCCTTGTCTCGATCCCGAGGATATATCAGTTAATGGACACGGGTCGGTAGTTGAAACCTCGAATCACTTCATAAATAGAAGGCATGGAAGCCCTAGCCGAGGATACAAAACAGTCATCCTGAGGAAGATACACGCACAATCCGACAGAGAAGGTACATAGGTGGAAATATTTAGATGGGATGGCTAGATCAGATCACTCTTCTAGCAGTTGTGAATGGATCTGAGTATAAATAGATCAGTGTAAGAATTTGTTATGGTCGTCAACTGGTTGAGCAGAGCTCCCTATTTTGTAATATTTTGATAGCAGAGTTGTTCTCTAGTTTTGTATGAGACTTGAGAATTTAGCATTAATAGAAGTCAATTTTTTTCATCATCTTGTTTAATCTATGTTGAAACACTCGTGCATGGAGAATCCAGATGAGGGTTGTAGTTGTATTGTAATGTAGGTTTGATTACAGTATTGTCATGAATAGTTTCAGTCAATTTCTTTGTTATCTTGTTTCTTCTTATACTGAAATGCTCGTGCATGGAGGATCCAAATGAGTTGTTGTAGTCGCATAATAATGGAGGTTTGATTATAATGTTACTGTGATATATTTCAACGTCTGAAACTTAAGTCCAAGAGTGCTCTTGTGCCTGAGTTTTTCTTCACCAAGCTGCTTGAAAGTAGGATGCCCATGGCAGACTTGTTCACCTTTCTCACTAAGTCTTCCCTCTGCTCACCTTTAACCTTAAACCACTAACTGAAGTTAATGAGGACCTCATTTCCCTATGCATTGCTTGTCCAGTTTCTATGTTAAAACATTATTGTACTGAGTTTTGTCCATTTGACCTTCATTCATAAACCTACCTCCACAACCATTTTTATGGGTACTGGGCTTATCCTCTTGCAGTATGAGGGTGACTCTCAGTGCTAACATTCTTGGCATCATTGTTGGGGAACAGAGTAACAAAATATATTTCCCTGGGAGAATGGCAATGATCGGACCTGATCTTTGATGGTGAACAAAGACAAGACACATTCAGAATGCATATCTTTCACCATGGTGACTCCATTGTTCAGAATTCTATCGATGAATCTATTGGTTTGAAATGGACAAGATTTTATCTCAGAGGTATGATTTCTGTGATTTTTCAAAGATAGTTGGTTTCCATAATCCAGTGCCTAGTAGCGATGAATGGGAAAGTGGCCTTCCTAAATTTTGAGGAGAAGAGTGGGAGGTACCAGCTGAACATTTGTTGGATTTTCATAATGTTATTCATCAACTTCATATCATGCATGAATATGTTCATATTAATATTTTCAGCTATTCATTATAAGGGATTGCTCGCGATTGGTGTTAATCTCTTCCCATTGTAAGCATCAACTCTTTCACAGGTTTTCATGCATCTTTCCATTCATTTTGTAAAGATTATTTTTCAGATGAATATCTTTATGAAAACTGTTGTGATGAGTTTTCTTTGCTTCATAAAGATTTTGTTATTCATGAAAACCAGAGGTGTGATGAAGCATTTATTGTGGAAGAAATCATTTTCCATGAAGATCATGAGGTGTTGAATGATATTCATTATGATAGAAATAACATAGAAACGCCTGGCATCATATCAAATGTATCTGTTGTTTTAAGTCTTCATGAAAATCAACATCTCTCTTTTGAATTTTCGGATGACGAAGAGCAAGTGTATTCTGCAGTAGATATTTCTTCTGACTGTGAAGCTGAGATAGATGATAAACTAGTTAAAATAACTAGGGAAGATTTCTCTCTGTTTTTTCCTAGCTTTTCAAAATTGAAGGTGGATGTTGTTTGCTACTCTTATGGAGAAAATGCAGAGGATATTCTTGTCCTTGAAGCAGATGTTTTTGGCAGCCCTTCTTATGATGAAGAAGTTGTTTCAAATGCTAACCAAAAACAGCCAATTGTTGATGGATATCCCAACAAAGATGACGAAGAGCAAAGTTTTTTCATGGCTTATGAAAAAACCAATTGTATGATGTTTATGAATCTAATCCTTGGGAGGGCCATGAAGGAGAAAAGGAAGAGATAAATTTGCAGCTTATCTCCTGTCCAACACTTGTAACTGAGCAAATATCATCCTAGATTGGCCAACCTGCATCAATCCTTTACCCACATGTACATGCTGAGAACATCAAAACACAGATGAGTAATAATGAAGTAAAGGAGATAATTTCTTACCAGTTTAGCGTGCCTTATTATAAATTTTATGACCCTATAAAGTTATATATGGAGTTGAGTTCTCCAAAAGCATTGGAGCCTGCAAAATTAATCATCTTATCATCACTTGGGGGTTTTGTCAGCATTCCAAAACATATTTTCATTCTGTTGTCATACTTCCCTTACCTTTTGTAGATAATTTG
>SNQJ01S0004894.1:44141-54880 GCA_010110895.2 Picea sitchensis | reverse complement strand
CATCCAAAAACCTAACCCTAGGAGATGAAGCGCCAAAAGTCATGTGGGCCCCGTTTGGGTAAGTTAGTACATCAACTTCCCGGGGTCGTAACTTTTGCATACGATCTCCATTTTAGGCGTGTGATAGCCTGTTGGAAAGGTATTGTCGAGGAGATTCATTTTAGGGGCTCAATTATTCCTTAGGCTATCATTGAGGAGCTCAATCCCAAAAAACCTTCATTTAGGCCCTCAAAATGGCCCCAAAAGTTAAAACTGCTAAAAATAGTAAATTGTCAAAATTGTCAGAAAACTGTTTTGAGCCAGTTGGAAAAGGTGGGTGGCCACCGATATCCATTTGGATCATACTGAAGGTGTTCATCCTCTGTTAGAATACATGTGTTTTCGAACACTACCATGTAGTGTCTATAAAAAAAATGAAGTGTAAGCGACTAAGCATGAGTCTACAATTTTTATCATTCTCTAGTAGATACTTAACCTTGGGATCCATGCTATGAATATGGACTACGTATTTACAACATTTAAATTTAGGGGTGCATTTTAAACTTGATTCAAATGGATTCAAACTAGTCAAAATAGCCAAATTAACAAAATAATTATATAATCTAATCAGATATAATCCAAAATTCAAAATCAGGGTATTGCATTTGTATCCCCCTCAGAATAGCACCAACCTTGGCACATCCTCAAGATAAAAACAAAAGTGGGTATGCCTCCATTATGGTATATTGTGGCTCTTAGGCATCATTATATGGTCTGTAGTTCTTCTATTGCACCTTTTCATTATGGGTGACTCGATTTTGGAGTATTTTTACTTTCCTACTGAGGATGCACAAAGGCTATGTTTGGAATGTTCCCTATGGATCAAGCACATGGTTAGAATTATGTATATAATTTTTAAGAAAATATATATGGGAAGCATTATGTGCTTTAACATTAGAAGGAAATGTAATCATATATGCAGTTAGTCTTATCCTATTTAGGAATTTAAAAGGCATGTCATATCTAGGAACTGCCTTGGCCCAACTTCTAAGCTTCAGTGATCTCTCCTTCAAATTCACTCTAAGGAAAACATGATTCCTAACACTTTTCATGTGCATTGTTTTCTTATCTCCATAATGTTTCTATCCATCCTACGTTGCCTTCAAATTCTGTCTAATTTTATTAATTATTTTCTTATCTACATAATGTTTCTATCCTACATTTCCTTCAAATTCTATCTAATTCTAATAACTTGCTCTTCCATTCCCTTGAGAAATTCTAGCCCAAGTAGACCTTTGTCTACTATATTTTCTAGTTTATCTAGGGTGGCATATTTCTTCTCATACATGGGTTAAAAAGGACTCATTCCCAAGGATGCATGATGTACAATACTATGTCATTTTGAACCCATGACTATGATTTTTGAACTTGTAATATATTGATATGTCTTATTTACAATGGCATTGGTCTCACTTCAATTGGACCTCACAATCTTCATGTATTAATATTTTAGTGAACCTTGCTATTTTTAGCCAATTTTTAGAACTAAACAAAAGCACCAACTTGTCAGGATTTCCACACTAATATTCCCAAGCCTTTGTTATTAAAATTTAGATTAGATATAGTATGATCTATTTCCTCTCCAACTTTCAATTTTCACTAAATTTGGATTTCCCTTGCAAAAGTTATAGATCAAACCATGGAAGTGTTGTCTGAAGGTGTCCAACCCAAAGGACCTTATACTTTGATACCAAGTGTATACCTACATACACATATTGTATACCAAATATAGGGGTGGAGCACAACTCCTAGAGTGATAATAACACTTAGTTACACTTGATACCTCCTTATACATTAGGAGATGTCCCAATTAACCTAAGTACATCAATATATCCAAATCATAAATCCATGTATACAATAATGACTTTGTTGACCTCTCTATATACACATTATAACTCATTGGCCATGTAGGCCCATTACTAGGCCAACCCACACTTACATATAGTTATAACCTCACATATACTCGTTTAAAGGGCATAGCATAGTGCCTCCCTTTGAAAAGATTTGTAATCAAAAGCTTTACATGTGATCAAACTAAGTAATAGGATTCCCTTAGATTTCTACTCTCTTATTGCCAATCCTTGATAACTTCCTTTTCTTTGTCCATGCATTTTTATCTTCTCCAATTTGTTATAGTTGATGATCTTTGATAATATCCTATCAAATAATGGTTCATAGAAGCTACATTCCATGAATGTTGTTAATTATGCAATTTGTTTCCTTGGTAATGTTGATGTAGACCTTCCTTTGTTTCATGTTGAATTTCTTTGTAACAAGGATATTGATATGTTTTCACCTTTAATAGTTGGTGTTCATTTTCCATACCCTTATCATTAATCTTTCCTTCTAGTATAATGACATGATCTAACCTCTATGCTTGATCTTTAATTACTCTTTCTTTTAAAACAATACCATCATATTTGACTTGTACATCGTGAAGATGGAGTTCAACTTCTTCAAGTATTTTTGGGTGACCCTCTCGTATCTTCTCTTCTTTCACCTTTTGAAGTTGGTGTTTGATGTTATCCATCAACTTCTTTCATCTATCTTCAATTCTTTATTGTATTTATCATTTGACCATATCAGTGTTTAGGGCTTCTTCAACCTTAATAATTACAAATTTCCTTTTCAACTCTTCTAATAGCATTTTCATCTATTGTCTTTGATTCCACTTCTTCTAGATGTATTTTCACGTTCTTAACATTGTCAAGAATGTCTAATTATGCTTACACAATTATTTTGATTTCTTCATTCTTCTCAATTCTTCCTTTGAATTATATCCTTATCCTTTTTTCCTTTGCTCATCTTTTATTGCTTTAAGTTTTTAACCTCCTTGCTCAATGCTTGATTACAAGTTTGCATCTTGGAGAACCGATCACCCTTATTTGTAATCTCTTCTTTTAGATCTTTGTTATCCTTCTACAATTGGAAAAGTTTTCTTTAACTCCCTTTAATTAACCTTTGATTTTTCTACATATCCTCTGGTTCTATTTCCTTTATCCATCATTTTTAGAATATGTTTTCAAATTCCTTACAAGTGGAGAATTTGGTGCCTCCATCAAAGACTCTTCCACCACTCTAATGATATACCATAAAAATAAGCACTTGCGTACTAATGTCCTACAATATTCCTTTGCAATATTCAACCATTCTCTAGGAACAATTTCATCGTCATCTCTACCAAATTTATGTTTGTCATCAATTTTATCTCAACACTTAGGGTCTTGAAAAAACCCCAAATTCCAATTAACTAGTTTCAATGTGAATTTTCCTAATTCTTTTATCAATATATTCTCTTCCCTTCCCTCTTTCGAACAACCTTTGAACCACCTCAATTAGACCTGCGAATAAAAAATTTAGAGCAATTTTAACTTAGCATAGATTTTTAAGCCATTATTTGGGGATTTCTTTGCAATTAGACCCTATACCTAATGTACCTCTGAGAATTCTATGCCAATGAATCCAAAATTCCAACCTATAACAACCTTATATGTCTAGTCCACAACTCCATTGATCTCACTCAATTTGGATTTGTCAAAACAAAGTTATAGCCAATTCACCAACACTTAATGTTTTCCACCCTTATAGTGTTAGAAAAACAAGATCGTAGAGCAATAAAATAAAACAAATGTGGAAATAAAACACAGAAGATACATAATACAATAGAAACACATATATATGTGGTTCACCGAGTGTGGGCTACGCCCACCAAAGAAATTGATAGGTCCTTCCTTTTTATTATCCAGCAAAATGAAAGGATACAACCTACAACACACACATTGTAACTTCATCTTCTTTCTCTCACAGTCTCCTCACTCAGATTACAATATTTGTCATAATACTCGGCCGCAATACAATTCCCTCAGGAAAAAGAGTATTTCCTTCTAAGGAAAAAAAACCCTAAAATAACTTCTATCGTCATATCTGCAACCTTATAATGAATGGTCCAAATTGACTATGAAATTACAATATTTTACAAGGCAATTTTTCTTTCGAGGGCTTCGCCCCCGAACCCTACAGGGGGGGCAACCCCCCGCATGGAGGAGTGTACAGTCTCCATGGAGTATAAACACGGTTGAAAACAAAGACCTCTGAATCAGGGAGATAATCAAGCTCCACAACCAACAAAGGGTGAGGTTGTACAAATAATAACTTCACTAATTTCACACACATGGCTCTAATTTTCAGACCTGTAATAGCATGTTAGTCTTCTTTACAATGGCACTAGTCTCACTTCAATTAGCTCTCACAATCTTCAGATTTTTGCTTTTACTATTTTTAGCCAATTTTCAGCACTAACTTGTGCAAATTGTAACTCTGAGATTATCAAGCCTCTATTATTGAAATTTGGACTAGTTACAGTATGGTTTGTCTCGTTTCCCACCCTTCAAGTCTCACTAAAGTTGGATTTCCCTAGTAAAAGTGTCCAAACCAAAGATCTTATACTCAAATACCAAATATTATGAGTCTAAGACTTAAAATAGCATGATAAACATGCATACACACAATGTATGCCAAGTATAAGCATAGGGCACAACTCCCAAAGTGATAATAATAATAATAAGTTATACAATAACCCCATACACATTAAAAGATCTTCAAAAATATATATATATATATATATAATTGTTCTTTTGAGGTTAATCTTTTCCATGGTGGATTGGTAAAGATCTATCCTTGTGGTTCTAAGAGGAATCCCTAGAGGGGTAGTTGTAAAACATGTGATTGTTGTAGGATAACTGACTTTTACCTTATTAGTAATAGACCATTTGACCATCCTATTTGTTTCAAAAACATTGTTCAAATCTATCCAAACTTAGGTTTGCTTGAATATAGAGAAGGAATTAATGCTATAACCTCTATATAAACAAATTTGGGAGTCATTTGACATGACAGTTGTTTGCTCTATGAGCAATGATTACCAAGTAATCGCTCTTTGATTAGTGATTCATTGATTACTTTAACATCCATGGATATGTGGCTTGGCGAACAATAACCAGCATGTTGTGCACCATTCAATGCTGCGGCAGCTGGTGTATATACTGTCAGATTACCTTGGTATATACACTAAGATATATCCGACAGTGTATATACCACCTGCCCCAACATTGAATGCTGAGCAGTGGGCTGGTTATTGTTCACCATGTGGCTTTAGGGTTTTAGGTGGGTTTTCCTTTCTGTTATTTAAGGATGGATATAAAATGGAGTATCTAAGTTTATTTTCGTCATATTTCTTATGAATACAACTTTTAGTACATGAGCATTAACCATCAAGGAGGATATAATTTGTATATACCACCTGCTGCAACATCCAATGCTACACAGCAGGCTGGTTATTGTTCACCATGTAGCTTTAGGGTTTTAGGTGGTTTTTTTTCTGTTATTTAGGAATGGATATAAAATGGAGTAACCAAGTTTATTTTCTTCATATTTCTTATGAATACAACTTTTAGTACAGGAGCGTTAACCATCAAGGAGGGTATGATTTGGAAAGTATTATGGGTAATTATAACAATTATAAAAAAAAATAGATAACTTGCAATGATAGAAAATCTCAGAGTGGCTGTGGCTGCGGCTGTTTAATAGCACGAAGTTACATTTGAATGTCAATATAAAATAAAAATAACAATAACAAGTATTTGATCATCAATTGGATTCAGTTCCAATGATTGTGTGATGGACTGTTATCCTGAAATAGGAGAAATGCTTAATAAATTTCCTCTGTTATTCAAATGAAATATATATATATATATATATATAAAGAAAGAGCTTATTAACTCCATCATATTATACCAATTTTCAAATACAAAGCATAACATTCAAATCATTATACTTGGAAAGAGGGGATGTTTGGCACTTAAAAATATCCAGTCCACAACTAATTCAAATAATATAAGAAAATACTTTGAAATATCTCAAGAACCATGGCTCCAGTCTCATATTACAACCATCTGAGAATGCTTTTGTAAAAACCCTCTACATATCAAATAAGCTAGGCTGCTGATGAATTGTCAGACAAGGATACAGCACAGCTATTACAAGCAAAGCTACCAACTTATCAACAAAAAAATACTGAATGTGCTTAAGTTTTCTTTAGATTACATAGAGAAACAATTAAAAGGGCATCCGTATTTTGATGCATGGTGAAATATTTTAACTGTACCAAAGCTACCTATACAACGAACCAGCATATGTTTCCATGGGCACCAACAAAAACCGCAAAGATAGCAAGCTAAGGAAGCATTGATATTAGAATGTTAGCATGTGTGTGAAATTAACGGGGACCAGAGAGCTCAATTGCCTGGACAAGCCAAGTAGAGTCTTCTTCAACCAACTCGGAATATGTTATGGGTATCTCAGCTACTCTGGATCGGGGGGTTTCAACCTTTTGCAATGCTTCCCACCGTTCTGTCAATCCATCACCTTCCAGCATTCTCAAAACATCAGACATTTTGGGACGATGTGCAGGCTGAAATTGAGTGCATAGCAAAGAAACCTGAACCATCTCTTCTAGCTCAACTATATCGAAATTGCCCTTAAGATCTTTATCAGCAATGAGGTTCAACTTCTTCTCTTGATGAAGCTTCCTTACCTGCCGAACAAGGTCATAAGAAAACAAGTCAAGAGGTGAGTTTTCCTACTTAAAAAAAGAGCTATCGCATTGAACTTCAGGGTTGCCACTGAATGTAACAATTCAAGCTTCGTCCAACTGAGCATATACTCACCCAATCAAGCATTACAACTTTCTGCTTTGCAGCCTGGCCAAAATCTAAAGCCCTTTGTCCTGTAATGAGTTCCAACAGTAATATCCCAAAGCCAAATACATCAGTTTTCTCTGAAGATTGTCCTGTTGAAAGGTATTCTGGGGCAATGTGACCTACCGTCCCTCGAACAGCAGTAGTCACATGAGAATCCCTGTGATCCAAAAGCTTTGCTAACCCAAAATCTCCAACAACAGCTTCAAAATATTCATCCAGTAATATATTCGCTGCTTTTACATCCCGGTGAATAATCTTGGGATCACATTGCTCATGCAAATATAACAATCCCCTAGCAGCTCCAAGGGCTATACGCTTGCGAGTAGGCCAGTCCAGGGCAAGCTTCCCATTAATATGATCTGCAGTTACCCAATATCTAATTAGCTTCCTCTGGTAATGCTTTATCCTGTTAGATCTAACAAAATCAAGAAGACTCACAACAGAGCTAAAGCAAAAATGACACTTCAATAAACATGGGGATAGACCTCTAAGACAAGAGGCCACACTTCCATTTGGCATGTAGGGATAGATCAGAAGCCTCTCTCTGGAGGTTGTGCAAAATCCATACAATCGTAATAGGTTCCTATGCACAGCCAAGCTGATCATTTCCACCTCTGTTTGAAATTGAATTTCTCCTCCTCCCACATTGCCATCTTTCAACCTTTTTATAGCTACTATACTGCCATCTTGTAGGCATCCTTTATACACAATTCCATAACCTCCTACTCCTAAGATATTCTTGTTACTAAAATTACTAGTGGCAACACGGAGCTCTTTGAATGAGAATCTCTTCAAATGTCCCAGACAAACATCAAAATTGTGCTGTTCTGCAAGAACATTACATGCATGAGATGGTAGGCCTGTTAGATTTATCATTGTCCTGTCCTAAAAAATATTGCTGGAATGGAAAGGAAATCAGTTATAAAAAGGATTGCATGCAAACCATTGACATCCATGAAAATTTGTTGATTGTGTCTCTTGCGCCACCAAAGGAGAAGTCCAAGGGAAACCACAAACACAAAGCCAAGACTAGTGGCCAAGGCAATAGCCAGCTTTCTGGTTTTAGATTGTCTTGAAGGAACTCTACCTGAAAGTAGATGCCCAGCTTTTACATAAGCTCCAAATATAGTAGAAAACAATGTGCACAGCTTAAAATGAGAGAATTACCTTGCGATGTTTCAACAACTAATGGGATAGGCGTGGGAAATTCTCCAGGGCACTTATATGTTGAATTTGGTCCACAAATCAAAGGGTTGCCCACAATACTGAACAATCAGGAAAGGAATCAGTACTAAGCACTTCCCATCTATTATTTAAGGCTTCTATAAAACAAAATAATAAATATGGTACCCTAAAAATTTCTTACTTGAAGGTTCTAGCAGAAATTCTTGGCACAGAACCGCTCAGATTATTGCATGACAAATCCCTGAAATATTTAGGAATCAGTACACCTATATTATGAAAGCAGTAGTTGTAATTTGGTCTGACTGGATATTAAAAATTAAACTAAATATTCTAGGCAAAAAAATAAGAGAGCTCCAAAATAGTAGAGAGGCATACAGGAGAGTAAGCCCTGTGATAGTAGCCAATGACGGGGGAATTGGTCCAGATAGACTGTTATTGTTGAGCCGCCTGGTTTGCTCAAAGAAAAGCATACATACAGTAAGACAAGATTCTTCTGGGCCAAACAATGTAACAACTTTTGGGTCTTTTTTATTTTCTTTTAGAGGCATTAGAATACTTGAAAGAAAAAATCAGATAAGGAGGCCTTGGCCAAAGATGTAGCCAATGTTTGAGCTGCTACATCTGCTTCTGTAACTGAAAAGAACTATATACAAGAAGAAAAAGGACAAATAGGGTGCAGCTGATTTTCGAAGAATTAGACAATTACTGTGGGAGAAAGGGAAAATTGGATAAATAACATCGAAGCTAACAGAATACTTACAAGTAATTTAGGTTTTTCAATTTGCCCAGTGAACTGGGTATCAACCCATTGAAATGATTGTTGGAGAGGTCAAGAGCCTGAAGCTTATCTAGCTTTCCCAACTCAGCTGGAATTGATCCTGATATGGCGTTATTTTGTAGTAACCTGTTGTCAGCCATTCCAGTAATCACAATCCATATTACGAAAACAAGCGTGACCTTATGCTGCATTTAGCCTCCTGTGTCTACAAACATTGCAGGTACGCTTATCCTTGTAATATCATTACGTTATATCCCTATGCAGCATCAAGGCTTCATTTACTTACACAGACTGAAGATTGGTGAGGTTTTGAATGCTTGGAGACAATCTACCAGACAAATTCTGACTGGGAATTCCTCTGTTACACGCAATCAAATCAAGTCAAGCCAGCCCACTAACTTTCCTACAACAATCATGTGCATTATGCAACAGCAAACAAAAGGAGAGGAGCATCCTCACAATACATAAACAGAGCCTTCAGGTGTGCATGTCACCATCCTCCAGCCGCATGGGTCCACCGAAGTGATGTCCCAATTGTCTAAGACATTGTGTGGATCATTCAAATCACTCTTTATCGCCATTAGAGCTGCAACTGCAATAGCAACCACATTTCAGAGAAAGAGGAGTTTTAATGCGGAACAAAACCCCAACATAGGGATAGGGATATGCCAGTATAGTAAGGCAAGCTTGCAACATCACATAGACAACCATCAATGGCCTAAAAGGCTGAGCTTCATACCAGTGTAGTAAGATGAGCTTACAACATCATATAGATAACAATCAATGGCCCAAAAGGCTTAACTTTAGTTGATGTTCAGATAAAATGAGTCTTCTCAAGATTAACTTCCAGGCAAATGGGTGACCTAAGAGACTAACACCCCGGCAATGGGTGTGCTCAGACTGAAATTTTATTCAAGTGGGTATACCCAAAACTTGAATGCCCAAATGGGTCCGACTTCAAATGGAAAATCTGATCATAATGGCGCCCTGGCAATCAGTATAATCAACATTCTATATCCCAAATCCCCGGCCGGTTTGTTTGTTTTACCAACACACTTTAAGTAGAGGTCATGATTGCATAGTTTCAGATAAGGGGATAATGCAACTGGAAATCGCATACATACCTTCATAGTTGAGGCCCGAAGGGGATAGTGGTGTGGCAGACGCAGTGGTAGTGAAGCACAATACCAGAAACGCAGTCAACATGTTGAAAGAGGACTTAATTTTTTCCTCCTTTGCATCAACCAAGATCTTGAAATGCATCAGGTAACATGAAGTACAGGTAAAATATCAGAAAAAACTCACATGGGCGGGACTGTAAAGTATGAAGAAACACATTGTGCAGTGCAATGTTACATAACTCTCAACATTTTTCCTCATTTCTGCCATTCTTGTCTAACAGTAGTGGGATTGATGGGAGCTTTGAGATATTGTCGTCCATTCCCATGTGTTAGCTCTGTTACATAGTGTAATGTCTGTTTCTTTTTAGTGGGGACATGCTCTTGCGCCTCGTGTTTCCCTCTAATTTTGGCGTCAATCATGAATCCCCTTCGCTGTCTTCTGCCATTGGCGGATTCATACGTTTTATCCCCTCTGACACCGATACCACTCCCTCTGCATTCATTTTGCTTTTCTAACTTGGTCCACTACTTTTTATTGATTTAACGCTGAATGTTGCAACGATGATTACAATTAGTACTAATAATCATGTTCGTAAATTCAAATTTTATCGATTTTGGTCCCATTACCTTGTTTAGGTTTGTGTTTCACCATGCATTTCGTTGCTATTATAGACGGGGTTGAACTCATGGTATTATTTGTTTTTTTACTGTGACAGATAAAGACTAAATGAAGATAACTGAAGTGAGGATATACTTGGTTTATAATTTATAAATATATATCACTAATTTGATTATTTAATGTTTTAATTAAAATTAATTATTTTAAGTTATTAGTGTTTTAATGTAATGGATTAAAAA
>SNQJ01S0004893.1:200503-222683 GCA_010110895.2 Picea sitchensis | reverse complement strand
ATCCATATTTACTTCTTATCAACCATGACAAAACAATAATGAGTCATATTTACATCAAACAATATTGGGTCCATTACCCAAACCTTTGTGCTACAGGGCTTTCTTCAAGGGTTGACATCAATGACAACCAACCTTAATCAACAGTATTTTCTTTCAAAATACTGAAAGGAATCGATGTTGGTAGGCTCAACCATATCGTTCGTAATGCATTTCTGTCATAAACCTCACATTCTTCGTCCTTCATGGTCATCGAATTCTTTGTTATTTTACCCAATGGTAGGAATAAATCCTTCTAATATAAATAATCTTTCATTTTCATCATCCATAACTGGTAGTTTTGGCCGTTAAATTTGTCGACCCTAAACTTTACATCTTCTGCCATTTCTCCCACTCGAACCAGGAACCCTATTTTTCGATGAGTTACCTTTTACTTTGATACCATTTGTTAGAAAAACGGGATCAAAGATAAATGAAATAAAACAAATGCAAAAATAAAACACAGAAGACACATAATACAATAGAGATACATATATACATGGTTCACCCAGTGTGGGCTACGTCCACTAGATAAATTGTCAGGTCCTTCCTTTATTATTATCCAACAAATGAAGGGATACAACCTACAACACACCCTCTATAACTTCCTCTTATTTCTCTCACAGTCTCCTCTCTCAGAATACGATATTCGCAATGATACATAGCTACAATACATTTCCCTCATAAAATAGGGTTTCCTTCTAGGGAAAAAAAACCCTAACATAAATTCTATTGTCAGATCTGCGATCTTATAATGAATGGTATAAATTTACTATGAAATTACAATATACATTTACAAGGCAATTTTTCCTTCGGGGGCTTCGCCCTTGAACCCCCGTCGAGGGCCCGCTTTCCCCTGGACCCCCAGCCGGGAGGATAGTCCCCCTGGACCCGATAGGTTACCCCCTGCATTCCCCAACATTGAGGAGTGGACATTCTTTAGGGGTTTAAATTCTTCATGGGGTATAAACAAAGTTGGAAACAAAGACTTCTAAATCAGGAATATAATTAGGATCCACAACCAACATATTGTTCCCATCACAAAGAAACTGGGCACAATCCGTGTATGTATTTATTATAGGGATATTAATCGGGCTTGTCTGAAAGATAATTATCTAACCCCTTTTTATCGACCAAATAGTCAATGACTATGCCAACAATGAAATCTTCTAATTTATGGATGGTTTTTTTGACTATAATCAAATAAACATACTACCACTAGATCAACATAAAACTGTTTTTATTTTTCCTTGGGGTAATTTCACCTATCGAAAGCTTCCTTTCAGACTTAAGAATGTTAGTGCTACTTTTAAACGAGCTATGTATTATTCATTTCATGACATTAAGCATATTGTTCAACCATATCTTGATGATTTTCCTGGACACTCCATGCACTGTCAAGATCATCCACAACATCTACGAGTTATTTCCCTTCGATGTCAACATTACAATAGGCGCTTAAATCAACATAAATGTGTATTTTGTGTGGAATCGGTACACCTCTTAGGTTTCTCCGTATCCAAGCATGGGATCCATGTTGATCCCTTGAATATTGAGGCCATAATAAACTTACCTCCTCCTTCCATGTTATGCCAACTCCAATGTTTGCAAGGGAAGAAAAACCTTTTACGTCTATTCGTTCCCAACTATGTTTAACTAGCCAAAGGTTTTACTCAACTTCTTAAGAAAGGGGTCCTTTTTGTTTGCGATGACATCATGCAAAAAACCTTTGATTCTTTGAATTATGTGTTAACCCATACACCATTGTTACATCCCCCAGATTACAGTCAAGATTACTTTTTGTACATTGTCGCTTCTGATAGAACCATTGCTATGGTGCTTGTCCAAGAGGATGAATCACACAAGGAACATGTGATATACTATTTAATTCGAAGTCTCACCACTTACAAAATCAAATATTCACATGTGGAGAAATTGATATTGGTTGTTGTTCAAGCTATCTAATGTTTTTGTTACTATATCTTATTGCGTAAAACCACCTCATTTCTGGTTTCGACCCCATGTAACATGTTCTGAATAGAGTGGTGCTTGGAAGAAAATAATTTAAATGGATTGTTATCCTACAAGAGTTTGATTTGGAATTTGAAACAACCAAGTCAAATAAATCCTTAGTTTTTTTTAAGTTAATTTGTGACCTTCCCTCAACTGAAACAAAAAATGTGGCATAACTTTCAATTCTTGATGAATCTCTTTTTCTGATCAGTTCTTTAGATCCGTGGTATGGACATATCATTATCTATCTCCAAACCCAAACATTTTTGGACTGATTTGTTTAGAACTAAACAATTTCGAATTCGATACCAAGCCTGACAATACATCATTGTTGGTGATACCCTTTATCATCGTGGTGTCGATTCCATTTTTCGACGGTGTTTAACACATGAGGAGGTCGAGAGAGCTCTTAATTGTAGAAATTTCAATACAAATTAAGTATTTCGTGCGATTTTCCTGATCTAACAATTATATTCCATTGTTAAATACAGAATGGCTTCTACTATTATTCTTGCGGAAAATTAAACCACGATCACAAAGTGAAACATCAAGAACACATAACACAAAAGTTTTTCTGGGAAAGCGTAAAGCTAAAAACTCCACTATCATATATTATGTATATCATGAATCATGAAACAATTTCATACAAAACTCTAATCCAAGAGCTCTCAGTACAATACAATCATCTCACACTGTCATACAAAACTCAGCAAATACATGTGCCAATATTCTGTCTCCAGACAACCTGCCTCCTCTGCACAATCCCTACAAATAGAATTCTCACAATGAATCCAAATTGCTTAGTTTGCACATGCTCATGAGCATATCCACCGCATGTGTGATTTCATGAGTGCACTTCACTCAAATCACAATTGATAGCCAAACTATCCCTTTCACCTGTTATCTCAACTGGGTCTCCACTGGATCTGACATGCATGTAGTTAACTATGGTGAATCTTCAGTTGCATGTGAGTTCACTGATTTGAATTAATTAATAATTAATTCACTGAACTCTCACTAGTGCAAGTTCAGTTACAACTAGTACAATGAGTTTAACTCACTTAACTACACTTATAATTCTGTTACAACGCCAAATCACTCAGTTATAGATGAGATAATAGATTAATGTTTATTGTCCAATTTATTTAAGGGAAAAGTAAATTAGAAGCATGTTTATTGTTGACTTTTCAACACTCCCTCTCAACAAGAAAGGGATTATCCTTCACCCCAATCATGTCTCTATGATATTCGAATTTTCTCCTGGTGAGTGCCTTCATCAAAATGTCTGCATCTTGATCTTCCATAGGAATGTATTGAAGCAACATGATCTTCCATTGCACACAATCTCTGAGATGATGATACCAGATATCTATATGCTTAGATCTATCATGAAACACAGGATTAATCGAGAGTTTAATGCAACTCTGATTATCACAATAAATCACTGTCGGATCTAAATGAGAACCAAACAAATCAACCAAGATCTTTCTCATCAAGATAGCCTCACATGCAGCTTGACTCGCTGCCATGTATTCTTCTTCTGTTGAACTGAGTGCCACGGATCTTTGTTTCCTGTTGTACCAAGAAACAACTATAGATCTGATACTAAAGACCCCCCCTAATGTTCTCTTTCTGTCCGTTGGGCTGCCCACCCAATCTGCATCCATGATGCCATGCAAATTCATCTCATCCATCTGTCTGTACCATAATACATACTCAGATGTTCCCTTCAGATATATCAGGACATGCTTACCCGCCTTCCAAAAGAGTTTGGTAGGCTTAACCATCACTTGACTTAGCTGGTTAACTGCATAGCAAATGTCTAATCTTGTGTTCACTAAATACATTAGCGAACCCACTAACTGTCGATAGAGAGTAGCATCCACTACCTCTCCAGAAGTAGTATCCTCTTTCCTCCAGTTTCCTGGAAGAGGAGTATCCATGGGTTTGCATCCCTCCATGTGAAACTTACCCAATATCTCCCTTGCATACTTTCCTTGAGACACAAAAATTTCACCATCTCGTTGCCATATTTCCAATCCAAGGAAATAATGAAGAAGGCCCAAAACCTTCATCTCGAACTCCTTTGCAAGGTCATCCTTGCATGAGTGTATCAGCTCCTCATCACTAGTCAGTATTAAATCATCAACATAAAGAACAATGATTAAGAGCTTACCCTCCACCAAAATTTGGTATAGGTTTGCATCCGCTTCACTTTTGGTGAAGCTCAATCCGGTGAAATAGTTGTCTATCCGAGTGTACCAAGCATGGGGTGCTTTTCTTAGTCCATACAATTCTTTCTTGAGTCTGCACACATGCGACTCTCTATCAAAGGTCTCAAAACCTTTTGGTTGTTCAATGTACACTTCTTCCTTAATGATCTCGTTGAGGAACGCAGTTTTTATGTCCATTTGATGAATGTGCCAGCCCATCTGCGTTGAGAGTGCAAGGATGGGTCTTATGGAATAGTACCTTGCGACGGGTGCAAAGGTCTCATCATAATCTATCCCCTCGATCTGTGAGAATCCTTGGGCCACAAACCTCACCTTGTATTTCTCCACACTCCCATCAACATCTTGCTTTACCTTGTAGATCCATCTCGAACCTACCACTAATTTGTCGACCGGTCTTGGGACAATTTCCCATGCACTATTTTTTACAATGGAATCATACTTCTCTACCATAGCATCAACCCAAGTGGGATCCTGTACTACTTCCTAAAAGGAAGATGGTTCAGTAAAAATACATTTTCTCATGAGAGCCATGTATCCAGCAAATCGATCAGGAGATTGTCTCTATCTGCATTGTGAAGTAGGGGCTCCTACATTCTGTGCAGTATCTAGTTTCAATCTTTCAGTTTCCATGGTGCGCTTTCTACCATTTCTAATGGATAGCTCTACTTGAGTGGTTTCCTCCACTCCATGAACCTCTTCATGTGGTTGATCCACATCTTGAGACTCATCTTTGGGAACTAGCAGTTCCTCTTCTGCATGAAGGTCTATCTCCCTCTCAAGCGATAACCACATGGCTTTCCCCTCATCAAATTTTATATCCCGTCGCATAACAGTCATCTTACTATTCAGAAAATACACACGATAATTATGGGGTGTTTCTGTGTACCCCAAAAATATCCCAACTTCAGCAGTCAGTTCCATCTTATTCCTAGAATCCTTGGTCACATGCACAAAAACAGATGAGCCAAAAATTTTAAAATGAGAAACATCAAGTTTCTTACCAGTGAAAGCTTCTTCAGGTGTACTCATGCCAAGTATTCTATGAGGACAATGGTTCTGCACATAAACCGCAGTATTGCATGCTTCTTCCCACAAATGCATTGGTAGGCCCTGATCATGCAACATCGCTTGCGCTGCACCCACGATCATTCTGTTCTTTCTCTCCGTGACCCCATTTTGATGTGGGTTATGAGGCGCTATGATTTCTCTTCGAATTCCTTCTCTGTTGCAGAAGTCTTTGAATTAGTTAGAGATGTATTCTCCACCATTATCGCTCCTTAGATCTTTCACTTGTTTCACCGACTCTTTCTCCACCAATTCTTTAAACTCACAGAACTTTGAGAATGTTTGATCCTTCTTCTGCAAGAAGAATATCCAACATTTATGAGAAAATTCATCAACAAAAATAACATAATACCTATGTTTTTGTGTTGAAGCAACCAAGAATGGTCCACACATGTCTGTGTGAATTCTCTCCAGGATCACCAAAGCACGGTTCTCCTTTTCATGAAAGTTGGACTTTACATACTTCCCCAGGGTGCACCCGTTACACTGATCTAACTGAGCAAGTGTTCCCATTGGAATTCCAGTAGATATTTGCTTCATGATCTTCAAGGCTCCATGATGAAGATGGCCCAATCGCCTGTCCCATAATTCTCCCTCATCCCGGCTCACCACTTTTTCTGCCTTGCCCATCATGGTGCCACAGCCATCTACCTCCATCATGTAGATATTCTTAACTCGAATCCCTATATTCTTGACTTGAACCATTGCTTTATGTCACAGGTAGGATTTTCCACTGCTAAAAACAACATCATAGCCTCTGTCCTCCAACATTGTGACTGAGACCAAGCTTTTCTTTAGACCTGGAACATGCATAACATTTTTCAATTGAAATGGTTTACCTGAATTCCTCTAAAAGGTAATGGTACCAATACCAGTCACACTGTATCATCCATCGTCACCCATCTCTATATTCATTCTGAGATCTTTCTCCTCCAAGTCAATGGAAGACTCTTTATCTCCCGTCATGTGGAAGGAAGCACAACTATCCAAATACCACACTGATCCCGATGCACTTGAAGCCATGCATGAGATCAAAGAGAAGTCAATTTAAAATTGCGAGACAAGAGCCTCACCAGTTGTAGCTCCAACAACCGTCTTGTTCTTCCTCTTCTGTGGACAGTTAGTAGCGAGATTCCCATGTTCGTGACAGTGAAAACACTTCACTTTGGACAAATCCAGCTTCTTGACTTTAGACTCAGATTTTGAATGGAATTTCATCCCTTTCCCTTTCCTTGCCTTGGCATTCAAAGCACAATCCTCTTCATCATCACGATTTGATGAAGATCCATCTCTAATGTTCTTCCTGAACTCCTCTTGCACTAGATCCAACCATAGTCGTTCCCAATTTAGCAACTTTTCCCTTCCATTGATAGAGTCTTGATAACTGTGCCAACTCTTGGGAAGTCCTAGAAGAGCCAAGCTCACCAAATCATCAGCAGCGACTGTTATTCCCACACTTCCAAGCTCATATTGACATTGGACAAACTTCATGAGATATTTTGGAATGGATTCGCCCTTCTCCATCTTGATCTTCCTGAGTTTATCTTTCAGCACCAATTTCCTACGGTCGTTGTTGTTTTGGAATAGATTCGTCAAAACCTTCCACATTACATGTGGTGTGGTTTTCCCATGGAGGCTTGAGACAATGTGGTCTCGTACTCCCTCCAACAGAATCCTCCTCGCGTTTTCCACTTTATTTTTCCATGCATCAAGATTTGCAGTGTCTGTCGCATCCGGCTTAGGAACATCTTTGTCATTGTAATCCTTCAAGCCATTGTCTTCGAGTACTGATTCCATCCTGTCCTTCCAAGCAATGTAGTTATATCTCCCCTCGAGTGCATACTCCAACCTCAAGACATTGAAAGTCATTTCGATCTTGAATCAACTGTCGCACCAAGAAAATCCTGCAAATTCAAATGTTATCCAACCACAAAACTCAACTGCTGCAATTCCTCTTGCCCTGGAAGGTTCGCACCCCACCTGAGAGCATCTTGAGGGAATTTCGCACCCTACCAGTGTCTAGCTTGCAAAATCTTGGAGGAAGTTCGCACTGTAATGCACTGTGGGGTGAGGGAAGTTCGCACCTCTCCTTCAAGCAGCCTGCGAGAATCTTGATGAAGTTCGCACCTCTCCTTTGAGTAGGGTACGAGAATTTTTGATACCATGTAGAAATTTAAATACAAATTAAGTATTTCCTACGATTATCATGATCTAACAATTATATGCCACTGTTAAATACATAATTGCTTCTACTATTATTCTTGCAGAAAATTAAACCACGATCACAAAGTGAAATATCAAGAACACATAACATAGAAGTTTTTCCGGGGAAAGTGTAAAGCTAAAACCCCACTATCATATATTATGTATATCATGAATCATGAAACAATCTCATATAAAACTCTAATCCAAGAGCTCTCAGTACAATACAATTGTCTCACACTGTCATACAAAACTCAGCAAATACATGTGCCAATATTTGTCTCCAGACAGCCTGCCTCCTCTGCACAATCCTTGCAAATAGAATTCTCACAATGAATCCGAATTTCTTAGTTTGCACATGCTCATGAACATATCCACCACATGTGTGATTGCATGAGTGCACTTCACTCAAATCACAACTGATAGCCAAACTACCCCTTTCACCTGTTATCTCAACTAGCTCTCCATTGGATCTGACATGCATGTAGTTAACGATGGTGAATCTTTAGTTGCATGTGAGTTCACTAATTTGAATTAATTAATAATTAATTCATTGAACTCTCACAAGTGCGAGTTAATTACAACTAGTACAATTGAGCTTAACTCACTTAACTACACTTATAATTCTGTTACAACGCCAAATCACTCAGTTATAGATGAGATAATAGATTAATATTTATTGTCCAATTTATTTAAGGGAAAAGTAAATTAGAAACATGTTTCTTGTTCACTTTTCAACATTAATGACTATCATGTTAGAGCATGGGGTGTTCATATGTATAGGTATGTCACTAGCCAAAAAATTCTATGAGCCGTATATTTTTGAACGCCCCTGTTTAAGGATTGCATGTTAGATCTACAATCGTAAGTTGTGTTCACCTCCTGCTCCACTTCACCCTGTAATTTCTTCTGGTCCATTTTCTAAATGTGGCATTGATTTCATGACATGTAACCCTCATTCGAATGGGGAACATGGGTATGTTATTTTCTTCATGGATTATTTCACTAAGTGGGCTGAGGTGATGCCTACATTCAATAACACTGGGAAAACTGCAACCCTTTTTTTTTAATCACATTATTGCTCAATTCGGTGCACCCCAAGATATTGTCACCGATCATGGCACTCATTTTTGAAATTAAATGATGTCGGAATTAACCACCAAGTTGTGTTTACGACATGAAAAATCAACTCCTTACTATCCACAAGCCGATGGTCAAGTCGAAGCAGTAAATAATTTTTTGACAACTAGGATGATAGGGATTCACAAAAAAAATTGACATACAATGATTTTTTTGACATTATGGGAATATAGAAACTCAATCAAAATAACCATGGGTTTTACAACATTCCAGCTAGTATATGGTTTAGAATCCGTACTTCTGATTGAATGCGAAATGCCATCCTTGAAACTACCCATCGAATTACTTCCCAATACCATCGTTGAGGAAGAACGTCTTTTGTACTTGACACGATTAGATGAAACTTGTCGTGCCACCACTATGGCTAATGAAACCCACAAGAAATGTGTCAAATATTAATATGATAAAATTGTTAGACCTCATGTGTTTTCTGAAGGTGACTTGGTCCTGTTATATGATAAATATTGTGAAATATTGGGGGCAGGTAAATTCGAGCCCATGTGGAACGAACCTTATATCGTTAAACGAGTCTTAGAGAAAGGTGCCTTTGAGTTAGTGGATTATGATGGGATTCCTTTAGGTGAGCCTCAAAATGGGATTTACCTGAAGAAATACTATGCCTAGAGTCATTCTACATAAGTGTTTTGTATATATTGTACCATAGTTTGGTGTGCTATTATCACCTTTTTCAAAAATTTCTATCTACTACTTATCTTGCATTGTGCTTGGTTTTCATATGTTGACTCTCTCTTCACCTTATGTTGGATTTTCTAATGGTGTTAACCATAGTACTTTAAACCTTTCTTTTTCTACATGGGAAATATACACACCTACCGATGAGTTGATAATTCTACATGGTATATGTCTTGGTCGTGTGACTAACAACATCGCATAATATAAAACAATTATTGAAATGATTACTGAAGCTATTTCACTTGGAATTCATCGCTTAGTTGTTTGAATTGACTCTCAACTTGTGGTATTGTAGTTAAGTAACATTTATTCTATCAAAAGTCCTAGTCTTTTATGAGTATATTTACGGGTTTGTTTCTTGGAAACAGAGTGACTATTTAGAGTATCAACACATTCCAAGAAATCTAAATACATTAACGCATGCTTTATCTAATTATGTATTCGATAGACATTTGAAACATTTATAAAATTAACATATGCACTAAATAGAACATAAGTATAAATCGTCTTATATTAAGTTTTCAAAACGTTTTACAAAAAGTGTTGGGACAACACGAATCCTATGGATTTAAATCAATACATGTTGATAACCAAACAACTGGAAGGATCCTAGTCATATATAGATCCATGATTCCCATGGGAGCATACTATGTCTTGAGCCACTCATCGAATAAAATGAGTTATGCATTCAGATACTCCCGTAGTATGTCGTTGGTATCGTCGCAAAAAATCGTCGATTTGAATATTTAGTATACCCAAGGTCAAACCCTAGAGGTTGTGCTCTGTCTCCTAGAGCTCCTCTGCTACTTCATGATCATAAGAAACAACAATTTCACCCTTCTCACCTCACCTCTATATCGATGAAGTCCCATATGGTATGCTCGGCCTGATCTCTGCATGATGAAAACAAAATTAGTCTCAATACAACAAAAACATTTGAATTTTTAAAATTAAAAAAAAATGGTCTCTTTTTACCTAAATAGTTATACTAGTACCCCTCGGGAAGGACTATGTATGGATATCCCCGAAAATGCATCCCTATATATGTGTAGTCTTTGATCATGATGAGTTGCTTCTTCAACCATTTGAAGAACTTCTCATCATATGAAACTATTGGACCACCACCATGGCACGCCATCGTGTCCACCCACCTATTCATATGAGGCTCTTGTGGGTTAGGGTCCTCATCCAATTACATTCTATGAAAACGTAACAGTGGAACTCTCTCGAGAAAAAAGGATACCAAAATTGAACAGTAATTGAATTGTTTCAAACGACTGATTTTGCACTTGGTCAGCTGATCTTTCATGCTCTCAAGAAGCCCTTCTCACCAGTTAAATATTATTGGTGCCATAAAATCAACTGTGTAGTGCATTTGTGAGTTGGTAGATAGGTGAGGAGTTGCACTTCTAGTAACTCAAGTGATGGTGAAAAGAACGGTTCTTAAGGAAATATCTCTAACATTCTTTATGAGAATTTTCCCACTACTCTTCCTGGTTCCAACGACACAATATTGAGAGATGTAATTCTCTGTCATTTCACCACCTCCCCCGAATCCAGACAAAGACACTCGCTCTCCTCTTCTTGAGAGCCTGGTCAAGAAATAAATGTCCTCAGTTTCCAAGGTCATATTGTGAACTCCAACCTTGAAAACTTGTTCATCGGGTTCCCACATCTTTACCAAGAACTTTAATAGTCGAACTTGGGCCTTCATGCCATGGATCTGGAATAATTTTTCGAACCCACACCTCTGGAGGGAAAACATGGTGTTCGTATCATTGCTTGCGATTTGGCCTTCCATTTCATTCTCTGTCTCCCTCCATTCCAACATTTTGTCCATCTAAAAGTCCACAAACAACAAGTGAAGAACTTATTTGTCGGACAACAACCAAAATTTTCAGGCTTTACAACTTAAAATATTTTTTTTTAGATTTACTGGTGTCACACCCTGTTTTTAAACACAGAGCGACATCGTCGCACTTCCTGATAAGGTGGGATTGTAACACTTTTAAGTGTCATATTCCTCGATATGGGGGCCCTGCGACACTTGGGAGCCACATTTTAGGGCTTGGGAACGAGCCTAAAAACACCTAAAACTAGCTTGAAATTTAAAAAATTGACCATCAAATTACAAACGAGAGGAAGATCTATTACTTGGAAGAGACATAATTAGAAATCATCCATAGATTTTCCCACAATCATTTCCTGAAGAATCAACCAAATGGGTTTTTCTTTTTACTATTGGGAGGTAAAAAATACATTGGTAAAAATAAGTTAATTTTGCCTCTATTTTAACTAAGGGTGGAATATTCCTTTTGATATTCTATTTCGTTGTTACCATTTTTATATAGTTCCTCATTGGTTGACATTATTTTTTGAGAAGGATTGATATTTTGTTGTAGATTGTGCAGGTTACGAGTCAAATGTTTAAAACATAAAGTTGCGGTTGAGTATGTTTTTTTAGTTTTTTCCAAAAAATAATATATAGATATAGATATAGATATATACATACAAAAACATGATAGGGGTTACTGTTTTCAGATTTTTGTGGTGAGGAGTTTCGAAGGTGTTGTCCGGATAATCCACAGTTGGTGTCATTTTCGTCATCGACGTTTCGAATCTGAATCGGGATTCATTCCATTATTATTAATAATTCCATTATTATTAATACAATAACATGTTTTCTTTCCTATAAATCTTGTTCATTGTAAATTGTCTTTATTATATTTCTCCTTGGTCATTTGCATATATCTGTCGAAGTATTATTGTTGCTTTTTCTAGTTAGCTTGTTTTCTTATGAAGGTTTCTATTCAAAATACTTTGAATAAATCTAGGAGCTTCAATTAGCGAGTACAAACATCAGTAAAGAGGTATGAGTACTTACTTATCAATATTTAGATTGTATGAATTTAAGGAAAGTAATATGTTCTGTGTTGTTTTTTTTATCTTTGGGTTCCCAAGCTAGGGAGATTGGCCTATGTCTACATTGACTAATTTTCCCATAAACAAAATTGGTGACTCTGTTGGGGAACAATCCTCTAGATTTGTTCTCTTAGTCTTGCTTCCTTGCCTTGGTTTAACTCTCTAAGTCATTGCCCAATACTATTTGAGCATTTGATCTTGAAATTCACTATAAATGTTTCATATTTTTTTGTTTTTCCCAAGTTTTATTGACTGTCGCACCCTCCAGTTGAGACACAAAGCAACATTTTGGCATTGTAGTAGTATGTAGCCTATGACACTCTTAGTTGTTTCACTGTGTGGCACAGTAGCCTGCGACACTGCTTGAAAGAACAAAAATTTATTTACTTTCCTTCCCATATTCAATCTATAGCTTTTGCTTTGAATTTTAGGATTTCCTAAGAGTCATCTTGACGGATTTAAAGTGTGATTTCAACCATTTGTTTCATTATTGAATTTTTTCATTATTATCTTTGTTTTGCCAATTATTTCTTACTTCTAAAAGGGGTATAATCTCTTAGCCTGGTCTTTGAGTTTCTTTCAGCCTGGTTTGATTGCTATTACCCAATTGTTTGTTTTTGGATTATTTGGTGAGAAGAGAATTTGTATTTTTCTTGAATACTTTATTTTCCAAAACGAAAACAAAAAAAAATTGCATATTGCTTCGATCAATTTTTCTTTTAAATAAACTTGTTGCTTTTCTATTTAGCTTTGTATTTGAAAACAAACGTTGTGTTTCTTGCACTGCATTAGTTGGAGGGCATCTTTTAGTTGTTTTGAGTAGTAAATTTCTTGGTATTTATGAAAATTTGGGACATTGTGCATTCGGGAATATAAAATTTTTCTCCCTCTTGTATTATAGCTTCCACTGAAGTGAAACATTGCATTTTTATCTATTTTCCTCATTTTGATTTGGTCAAAACATCATCTCATCCACGCCATTTTCCTCTCAAGCAAACAACATCCATAAAATCAACACTAATAAAATTTATTCAATTTTTTTTATTGGTAGCAAACCAACATTAGATTAGTTGTAGGGATTTGGAATAGGGGTTGAGGTTAACTCTCCAAAGCTAAAAAAAAAATGAGAATCCTGAGATAGGGAGAGAAATCCATTTTCCACATCACTGTTATGGGAAAACCTTCTCACATGAGGGTCAATCACGAGATCAAATTGGGACCAATAGAGTAATTAACCCTTCTTTGTTGGTCTTGGTGGCGTGGTATGCATGTATTACAAACGGTGTCGAAAGACACTTCAGGATCACTTGAGAGGAAAATATCAAGGGGATTTCGGGTCTTAATTACTCTACCCTTGCATGTATACCTGATTGTCGACTGTTTCCCCATACTTTTGTTGTTGTAAGTTGTAACATTAGTCTTTTATATTTAGGACTTATAAACAAGGTGATGGTGAAGGGGAAATATTTTTTGTACCTGGGACATACGTTGGTCAAAATCACTCAGGCTCCTTGGACGGTGACCCACGGTTTTACCGTGAGTAAAATTGCATCGGGATGTAAGTTTTTTAAGCAAGTCACCAATGTATTTGTTCCATCCTCTCTATCCCATCCCCTTTTCATTTTGATCTCATGACGTTGGATTTCATCACCAACTAGTGTGTCATTGTGAGCAGATATTTTGTTTGTGCGTTTGCTCCCTATAATTTTTAGCGAGTGATGTTTGTTTTCTCTAATAGACCATAGGTATAATTGGTAATTATCAGTAAAATTTACAGTGGCATAACACCTTCGTCATTCTTGTAGAATGCAAGGTTTACCCCCTAAACTACCAGAAGTATCACAACCTAAGCATTCATACCTTGAGACTCCACAACCTGAACCTATACAATCTGAAAATACATAACAATTTGAAATAGTAGAAGAATCTGAGGTAGTACAAAATGAGACTTTAGAACTTGAAGAACCTGAGATTGAAAGCACAAATATTGTTGATCTTGAACTTGATGAACCTGAAATACTTGAGAATTTCCATTATCACTAAGTTTAGTTTCATCGCCTTCACTTTCTAATCCTCAACAGGAGTTTCCTTCACCAATTTCCATATCTATCCCATCACTTGTAACTCCTTGAAACTCTATCATTTCAAACATATTAGAATTAACTCCTATACAGGTTAGTTCTCATGAGTTTTTCTCTTCAAAGGTTGGTCTCGTTACTCTAGAAGATATCTCAGAAGAGAGTCATCTTTATCCTTCTATATTCCATAAATAACCAAGGCCTCCTTGGTGGATTCAAAGGCTTTCTTCCTCACCTCTTCTGAGATGCAACAACCTCATCAAGAACCAATGCCTTCACACTACTTCCAATAGCCATTAGGTCATCCCATGAATATGGAAATGAACACAAAAGAGTCATACAATGATAGTCCTCGTTCATCTTCACTCCAAATAAGATCAACTGGGTCACAATAGTATTAAATTCATTTATATTCTCAACTACAAAATCACCATCACCCATTTTCAAGGAAAAATAATGTTTTTTGTAGAAAGAATTTATTAACCAAGGATTTAGCTTGGTATACATGTTGAATAGTGTTGTCATTGATGTCAAAGTCAGACATTGGTGATCCAAATGAAGAAGGCTCTCCAAAGTGGTCCCCTTATGGCATAGCTTTAAGCATGGCCCTCATGGGAAGATTCTTTTAAGAAGCACAGAAGAAGCCCCAAAGGTGTGGTTAAGAAGCCTCACAAATGTTTGAAGAAAAAGAGTATGAAGGACACTGCAAATGCATGCAAAAAAACCATGGATTGATATCCCTGATCAATTCATTTCCAACGGTAGGTAGAACGCCACATGGTTCCTCAAGGTTGAGAAGATATGCTCTCTTAAAGATGATCATGTGAATTTTCCCTTAAAAATTGTTGCAGACAAGAAGTTATAGGTCATACCCGAAGTTAAGTAAATGAAGCACTTGGAAGGGTATAAACACAAATTAATAACCTCTCATTTTCATCATTCAATCTTATGATCTCTTAGCACAATTTTTGTGGTGAATTTCATAGGGAATATGAAGTGAAGAACACTGAAACTTCAAGGGAAGATGAAGTCTTGTGATGATTTGTTCTAAGGTGTGTTCTTTGAAGGTCATCTTGGAATTTTCTCTAAAACTTTGTTTATAGAATGATTTATATAGTGAAACTTGAAGGATGTTGAGAAGACATATCAAGGTACCCGTGGTACAAATTTTAGCTTCTGGGTCATTTTAATTTTGGAGATACACTATGTGGAAGATAGGGTTTTTTACTAGTCCTATAACTAGTCTCAAACAAGGGTTCCGGGTAAAACAATAATAACTTCTTCATAGATGATCAAGATTTTGTGAGACAAATTGCATTGGAAATATTATAGCCCTTGGTATCATGTGTATGATTTTCAGAATCATATATCGAATATTGAGCACATGGAATGTTGTACAAGTTCTCTCTCCAGAATGGGACAAAATTCAGCAAGGTTTTCCATTTTCACTATAACTCTTTTTTAGGGATGATTTAAGGAACGAAAATTGGAGGAATATCAGAGAATATATCAAAGAACATTGGGTACAAGTTTCATACCTTGATTCATTACATGTAGGAAGTTATACTTGTTGTAAGTTAGAGTTTGTGATTAATCAAGAAACTATTCCCAAACAGGTGTTCGAGATAAATTTAAGAAGTGATGTTGGAGTTTATATGTGGACCCATGTGGACCTAGGATTTCTGTGTGGACCTAGTTTGATGATGATGATATATCGGTGATAGTGACAGAGACAGTGACAATGACAATGACAGTGTTAGGTTGATTCTCTTATATATATTTGAGGGCGGAAGGAAGGGGCAAGGAAAGGGGGTTGAAGCCTCCTTCCAATTGGAGATGGAGAATATAGGGAGTTGTAGTTTCCTTAAGGTTGGAGCCTGTAAATTAGGGGGTTAAATCCTTCTTCCTGTTGGAGCTGGAGAATCTTGTAAGTTGTAGCTTCTTCTAAATGTAATCTTCTTATTATATAAGAAAAACATTCCATGGATTTCCATGTGAATCTATTGTTTACTGTGTATTTATTCTTCTACTTTTAACTATATATTGGATGCATTTATTTGATAAAAAAATTAAAGTTTTAAAAAGTGCTAAATTGTACTTGATATTGATTTACCCCCCTCTCAGTATCAACAATTGGTATCAAAACAAGTTACCTTCAGAACAATTTAATCATTGGAAGGATCATGAGCAAAAATGGACGACCACATTCCAAATGGGATTCCACCATTTGATGGAAACAATTATGCATACTAGAGTAACAAAATGCAAACTTACTTGACAAATCTAGTAGTGGATATATGGCTCTTATTCATCAATGGCTATAAAGCTCCAAAAAATACTCCAACCGATCTGGATGATAAGAAATTGATGAGCTATAATTTAAAGGCTAAGAATGTTATCATAAGTGGATTGACGCCAACTATTTCTATCAAAGTGACGGGTTGCGGCACAACTAAAGAGGGATGGGATAAACTTACAAATATTTATGAAGACGATCCAAAAGTCAAGAAGGTCGAGCTTCAACGACATAAAACACAGTTTGAAAATATGAAAATGGTTGAAAAAGAAGATATTGCAACTTATTTACTCAAAGTAGATGAAGTTGTCAATGTCATCAGAGGATTAGAAGAAGAAGTCAAAGAACCCTTGGTTGTACAGAAAGTGTTGAGATCACTTCCTTTGAGATATGATGCCAAGGTCTCGGTCATTGAAGAAACTAGGGATTCTACCAAAATGGCAATGGATGAACTACATGGGACCCTCACAACATATTAAATGAGAAAAAATATAGAAAATGGATATCCAAATAGAGAAACAACTTTTAAAGCCATAAAGAAAACAAGGAACAGAGAACACAAGGTAGAGTAAATACCGGGCGATGAATCAAATGAATAAAAAACACATTCTGTAAGGAAGCTCAAGAGGTGAACCGACAAACATAAAGGTAAGTTACTTTTGAAATGATTCAATTGTGGTAGAGTAAGACACTATGCTAAGAAATGTCCTTTTGAAGAAAATAAAAGATTTCACAAGAAAAAGGGTTTGAAAATACAATTGACAACTTGAATGAGTAGTTAGATAAATCCAAGAAGGCTAAAGATTATAAGAATTTGAAAGCATAATTGGATCACACAAGAAAAGAAATGATGTTGACAACACAAAAGTTGAATTACTACAAGAAATTTGAAAGAGGTACTGAAAAGTTAGATGAAATTCTTAGCAAACAAAGATCACCTATCGTCAAGACATGACTTGGATATGACAATAGTTTCAAGACAACATATACATATAAGACAGATAGGGAAGTTGAAGAAAATTTTAGAAACTATGCAAATGACTTAAGAAGTGGAACCAACAAACAAAAGGGAGTTGAAGAACAACAGGAACATGACACCTCCAACTGGAACAAAAGATCAAAATTCAGAAGGGGTGAGACATCAAGAAGATCCTTCTCTACCATGTATGAGAATATTTTTCTTGGTCATTTTTATACTTGAAATTTTTTTGGACACAAAGCAATTCACTGTAAAATCAATGCAAGAAACAACTATATAAGAAACATAAATGATTATGGATATCCAAGAGACAATCATGTAAATAGTATATTTGAAAATGATCATGGAATTTTCAACATAAATTACAATCCATTTGATCCACTAATGGATTAGAACATTGTATGCTACAAATACAATAATCTTGGCCACAAAGCACGAGATTGTGGAGATATGAAAGAATATGCTCTTATCATAAAACCAACTACAATATTGAAAAGGAAAGAGAATCCAAACAAGGAAGATTGTCGATTAGCACTACTTGTTGAAAATAAAGAATACAAATGGTACACAGTTTTATCACATATAGTTGTCAAGGGAAACAGGTCGTCCAAGTTCGTGGTCTACACAAGAAGCATTTGAGCGCAACATGCAGAGCAACTCATTTCGGGCTTAAAATACAAACAGACAGGCTAAATTTTGTCAGCGATGGATACTCCAGGAGCATTCCAGATTAACGGCCCACGGGTATTTTGGATTTCAAAATCGCACGAAGTATAGCGCCATGAGAAAGGTCGAAGCTCGAAGTCCCGAAGCAGATCTCGGTCGTCGATTCGAAAAGGGAAGATCTGATCCATTGATCTAAAGAGGGAAGATTTGAGCCACTGAGTGTAATTCCTTGCCCATGATCACAAGATCGACGACCATAGTCCATTGCGGGGATGTGACGTGCTCGTGTGATAATTTTCTTGAGTAGTCCCACAATTGAAGTCGTGGTTTGGAAAAAGTACTACATGGAAAAGGGTGGTGGATTGCGGGCTCAAAAGCGGTGTGAACCCAAACCACCTTTGAGCGGTCCCTCAATCGCGTGTTTATATAGCTTCCTATCCGAGAGAAGCATGTGGCCGCCCCTTGGGCATTAAGCCATGTTTCAATCCTAAGAAAAGGAAGTTAATGAGGTGAGGCGACAATTGAAAACTATGTCTCACCGCATAAATGGAAAGCCAAAAAGGACTGGCAAAGAAGAGCTTGCCTCTGACAGGGGAAGGCATGCACAGTCTAACCGAGAAGACATGTATGGCATTGGACAAGAAGCTCAAGCACGCCTCTACTGGTAGTGGCGAATATTTTTTGAGTATATAGGAGTCATTTTGATATTTTGTAATGGTCAATGGTTGAGCTAGGCTCCCGTATTGTAAAAATTTTATGAAGCTTCTGGTTTTCTGGTTATGTAACAGGATTTGAGACTTCTGGTTTAATCTAAGTCATCTTCTTTTCCATCTTGTTTACCTCTACTGTTGGAGTGTCCATGATTGAAAGATTCACATGGATTGTTATGGTTGTATTGTAAGGTAGTTTTGATTGCAGTTCTATTGTAACGTTCTCCAGCCTTTTATGAAACTTTGAATCCAAGAGGATCTTGTTTTCTGAGTTGTTCCTCCTTAGGTTGTTGGAAGACCGGATGTCCATAGAAGACCTCTACATTCTTATCTCTAGTTCTTCCTCCTACTCACCCTTACTAAAACTTACTGACTGAAGTTAATCAAGACCTCACATGCTTGTGCATGTTGGTCCAATTTTCTAAGTTAGATTGATATTATCTTGAGTCTGCACCCATTCGACCCCCTTTAAATTTATTCATTGTGACATATAAACTGATGGGTATTGGGCTTATCCTCATTACAGCCTGAGGGTGATTCCTAGTTCTAACTCATAGAAAATGTATTCTCAACACACATGACCAAAGACCAACACAAATTCATCATCTTAAAGAAAAGAAAAAGTGGCAGTGTTGCATTTACAAATTATTGCTTCATCAAAATACTTGGAAAAGGTGTAGTGATCTTTGAAAGTGAAAATGTTAAAGAAACAAATGTTTTACTAGTTGAAGATTTGAAGCATAATCTCCTTAGTGTCAATGAAATATGTGATCAAGAATACAATCTTAAGTTTGACTCCTGCGGATGTGAAATTAGAGAAGAAGACTTTGGAAGATTGGTTGCAACAACAACAAGAAGAACAAATAACATATACAGCCTAGACAAAGAGGAGAGAAAGAGGATTGAAGTTACACAAAAGAGATCCAAGGACTATAACAAAGAAGGAAAGGATAAGAAGACAAAAAAGGAAGGTGAAATACTATTGAGCACCATGAGTTCAGGGGGAGTATCCCCAAAGAGAATAGTTACCCTTTTCCATTGATGTCAAATGGGAAGAGAAATATCATGAGCATGATGACAATGGGAGTATGAGTGTTTCCATGAATGACAAAGGGGGAGATTGTTGAACAGTATTGTCATTGATGTCAAAGTCATCCATTTGTGATCAACATGAAGAAGTCTCTCTAAATTGGTCCCCTTATAGAATATATTTAAGCATGGCCCTCACGGGAAGACACTTTGAAGAATCCCACAAGAATCCCTAGAGGTGTGGTCAAGAAGCCTTGCAGTTGTTTGAAAAAAAAATAGTATGAAGAACAATGCAAATGCATATGCATGAAAAACCTTCATTGGTTGATAGCCCTCATCAACTTGTTTCCAATGGTAGGTGACATGCCATGTGGTTCTTCAAGGTTGAGAAGATATTCCCTCTTAAAGATGATCATGTGAATTCCCCCCTAAAAAGTGTTGCAAACAAGAAGTTATAGGTCGGCCCTAAAGTTAAGTAAATGAAGCGCTTGGAAGGGTATACATACACATTAAGAACCTCTCATTTTCATCATTCAATATTGTGATCTCTTAGCGCAAGTTTGGTGATGAATTTTAGAGGGAAGATGAAATGAATAAGGGTGAAATTCCAAAGGAAGATGAAGTCTTATGATGATTTGTTCTAAGGTATGTTCTTTGAAGGTCATCTTGGAATTTTCGGTATAACTTTTTTTCTAGATTGATCCAGATAGTGAAACTTAGAAGCTGCTAAGAAGACACATCATGGTACCCGTGGTATGTATTTCACCTTCTGGGACATTTTATTTTTTGAAATATACTCTGTGGAAGATATAGGTTTTTACTAATCTTGTAATTAGTCTCAAACATGTGTTCCGGGTAAAACAATGATAACTTCTTCATAGATGATCCAAATTCTATGAAACCAATTGCATTGGAAAGAGTACAGTCCTTAGTATCTTGTGTGTACATTTCATAACCGGATATAAAATATTGAGTGAGTGGAATTCTATACAAGTTCGCTCTCCAAAATAGGCCAAAATTAAGCAAGGTTTTCCATTTTCGCTATAACTCTTTTTCAAGGACGAGTCAAGGAGAAAGAATTGGAGGAATATAATAGAAGATATCAAATAATATTGGGTACAAGTATCAAACCTTGATTCATTATAGGTACAAAGTTATACTTTTTGGAAGTTAGGGTTTTTTACTAATCTAGAAACTACTCCTAAACAAGTGTTTGAGATAAATTTAAGAAGTGATATTGGGGTTTATATATGGACCCATTTGCACCTAAGATTTCTATGTGGAACCCGTTTGATGATGATGATGTATCAGTGACAGTGACAGAGACACTGACAGGTCGATTCTCTTATATATATTTGAGGGTGGAAGGAAGGGGCAAAGAAAGGGGGTTGATGCCTCCTTCTAGTTGGAGCTGGAGAATCTAGGGAGTTGTAACTTCCTTCAGGTTGGAGCCTGTAAATTATGGGGTTGAAGCCTCCTTCCAGTTGGAGCTGGAGAATCTAGGGAGTTGTAGCTTCCTTCAAGTTGGAGACTGTAAATTAGGGGGTTGAAGCCTCCTTTCAGTTGGAGCTGGGGAATCTTAGAAGTTGTAACTTCCTATGAATGTAATCTTGTTATTATATAAGAAAAACATTATGTGACACGTAAATTTGTTCTGCATTGTGTATTTTTTCTTCTGCTCCTTACTATATATTGGATGAATTTATTTGATTAAAAAGTTAAAGTTTTAAAAAGTGTTAAATCGTACTTGATACTGATTCACCCCCCTCTTAGTATCAACAATAAATCCCCCGACTTCTTCTAGAGAGATGTTGTGTTTTTTTATTGAGAAGTGTTCAATAATATCGAATCAACCAAATACAGTCTCATAAAGTTTCTTTCCTTTCTCTCGAAAATGGTCTACTCCCTTTTTATCATACCAATGTTCTCTCCAGCATGACCTACTCTCTTTTTATCAGTTCCGGAGACTACAACTCATAGATCTCCATCTATGAGAAGATATTCCATCTTGAATTTCCATAGCTCAAAGTTAGTACCATTAAACTTCTCCATTCATAATTTAGATGTGCTCACCATTTTTATTTCCTTCGACACAATCTCCTACTCAAACAAACAAA
>SNQJ01S0004893.1:179186-192640 GCA_010110895.2 Picea sitchensis | reverse complement strand
AAAACTTATTTATATTTATGAAGTATTTAGAATAATTAAATTTTTTAAGGTGTGATTTTTTTTATCATTTAATATGAATAAATTAATATTTAATATAAAATAAAATGTTAAAAATATTTTCACTTTAAGATATTTAATCTTTTTATAAATTAAATTTATGTAATTATTCATTTTGTCCATTAAAACATTTTTCATATTTTAATTAATGTTAATTTAAAATTATATATATATATATATATATATGAAAACATTTGTGTTAATTGGATTTAATCCTTACTCATTAGAAAAGATATGTTATCATTCTCACTTAAATTATTCTTATTTTGTTGATAAAACCTAAGAGCATGAAGAATCCCAATACCTTATCTACATGGATATACCATTTTCTCAATATTATACCTTGATAAAAAACCTTTTTTATTAACTTAAAGAATGTTATTTCTACCCATAAATTTAAAGGGGATATTAGTCTTCTAGAACTAGTAGAGTACAAACCAATATTCTAACTCATAATTATAATCTCAATCCAATCTTATAGATATAAGAGGATGCTAACCTAACCTTTAAATACAAGGGAAGATCTGAAAAATACATATGCTAGAGAGATTCTTAGGATGACTATTAAAAAAACTAAATAACTCATATTGTGCATAATAGTTTCCTTAAGGGTCATATTTATATTTAAAGTTATGTAATAATGTGGCAATGATTAGAGTTTGTTTTTTTATGGTCACTTTAAGAAGCTCTTTAGTATATGTTTTTGCCAAAACTTCTCTTGTATTTAAAGGTTAGGTTAGAATCCTCTTATATCAAGTTGAAATTATAATAAAAATATTTTGAAAACATATATATTAGAGGAAAACAAGTGTTGTGTGGCAGTGTAGTCCTTGCCAAGCAGGTTACAAGGTAAATTGTGGAAAATGGGGTCGAATTGTAAGTGATGAAAGTGTTTGGTGTAAAATGTATATCACGGAAATGTTGTGTGCAACATGTATATTACGGAACATGGGGCATAAAATTTCGTTAGCACTAAGGCACAACCCCGCGAAGAGATAATTGGCTAAGTGTTAAAAGGAGCTGTGGTTGGTCGGGCTCATGATATGACGATATAGGACCATTAATTTAAATTGTATTTATATTAATGTATTGTAATAGATAATTTGTGGTACGGTGAAAGATCTATAATAGCGCGTCGAAATGTAAATGATGGAAGTGTTTGGTGCAAAATGTATATCACGGAAGTGTTCTGTGCAACATGTATATCACGGAACATGGGGCATAAATTGTATTTATATTAATGTATCGTAATAGATAATTTGTGGTCCAAATGTAGACCATGTTCCAATATGTGGAGGAATTGTAGACCACGAAAGTTTTTTGTGCAAGATGTATACAACGGAACTATAGATGACACAATTTTTGGGTGCAAGATCTATAACAGCGCCAATCCAGGGGTCGTTCGGGCTCCCGTAAATCATTGTTAAATACGTTTTTTTGGTTGTTAATGGAAATAAGTGAATCAATGAGCTGTCATGAGTAGAAGCAGAATACCAATTTGACAAGCGGGGCCTTACGTCTCCTCGGGATCCCTTGTCATGACCATTTTTCCAAAAATGTCCCAATGGGCGCGTTGGCGGATGGACTGGTTCACATTTGTGCTTGTGCTTTTATATCGTGACTCCGACCGACCGCTAACATACACTTTGAATGACGGAAGTGTTTGGTGAAAAATGTATATCACGGAAATGTTGTGTGCAACATGTATATCACGAAACATGGGGCATAAAATTTCGTTAGCGCTAAGGAGCGACCCTGTGGAGAGATAATTGGCTAAGTGTTGAAAAGAACTACAGTCGGTCGGGCTGATGATGTGACGATACATGACCTTTAATTTAAATTGTATTTATATTAATGTATTGTAATAGATAATTTACGGTCCAAATGTAGACCATGTTCCAATATGTGGAGGAATTGTAGACCACGAAAGTTTTTGGTGCAAGATGTATACAGCGGCACTGTAGATGACGTAAGTTTTGGGTGCAAGGTCTATAATAGCGCGTCGAACTGTAAATGACGGAAGTGTTTGGTTCAAAATGTATATCACGGAAGTGTTGTGTGAAACATATATATCATGGAACATGGGGTATAAAATTTCGTTAGCACTAAGGTGCGACCCCACATAGAGATATTTGGCTAAGTGTTGAAAGGAACTGCGGTCGGTCGGGCTCATGGTGTGACGATATAGGACCAATCGATGAGTTCGAAAAAAATTCATGTTCAAGTTTAAGTATATTTATTAAAATTGTATTTATATTAATGTATTGTAATAGATAATTTATGGTCCAAATGTAGACCATGTTCCAATATGTGGAGGAATTGTAGACCATGGAAGTTTTTGGTGCAAGATGTATACAGCGGAACTGTAGATGACGCAAGTTTTGGGTGCAAGATCTATAATAGTGCCAACCCGGGGGTCGGTCGGGCTCCCGTAAATCGTTGTTGAATACATCTTTTTGGTTGTTAATGGAAATAAGTGAACCACTGGGTTGTCACGAGTAGAAGAAGAATATATATACAATTTGACAGGTGTGGCATTACGTCTCCTCGGGAGCTATTGTCATGACCTTTTTTCCTCTCTACTATATTTCTCGCTACTTGGCCGGTTTTTCCAAAAATGTCCCAATGGGCACGTTGGCGGACGAACCGGTTCACATTTTCACTTGTGATTTTATATCGTGACTCTGACCAACAGCTAACAGCCACTTTTCAGATCACAAATTTCTGGATAGGCGGGCTCTATAACCGGGGTCAAATTGTATATGACGCAAGTGTTTGGTGAAAAATGTATATCACAGAAGTGTGGTGTGCAACATGTATATCACAGAAAAGGGGGCAGGCAGAAGAAATTGAAATCGTCAAGTCGCGACGAATTGTAGAGTACGGAAGTTCAGGTTCAAGTTTAAGTATATTTATTAAAATTGTATTTATATTAATGTATCGTAATAGATAATTTGTGGTCCAAATGTAGACCATGTTCCAATATGTGGAGGAATTGCAGACCACGGAAGTTTTTGGTGCAAGATGTATACAACAAAACTATAGATAATGCAATTTTTGGGTACAATATCTATAATAGCGCCAACCCAGGGGTCGGTCGGGCTCCCATAAATCGTTGTTTAATACGTTTTTTTTGTTGTTAATGGCAATAAGAGAACCATTGAGTTGTCATGAGTAGAAGTAAAATATATATACAATTTGACAGGTGGGGCCTAACGTCTCCTCAAGAGCCCTTGTCATGACCATTTTTCCTATCTACTATCTTTCTCGTTACTTAGCCGTTTTTTCAAAAATGTCCCAATGGGTGCGTTGGAAGACGGATCGGTTCACATTTGCGCTTGTGATTTTATATCGTGACTCCAACCAACCGCTAACATCCACTTTGAATGACGGAAGTGTTCGGTGCAAAATGTATATCACAGAAATGTTGTGTGCAACATGTATATCACAGAACATGGGACATAAAATTTCGTTAGCGCTAAGGCGCGACCCCGCAGAGAGATAATTGTCTAAGTGTTGAAAGGAACTGTGATCAGTCGTGCTCATGATGTGATGATATAGGACCATTAATTTAAATTGTATTTATATTAATGTATTTTAATAGATAATTTGTGGTCCAAATGTAGACCATGTTCCAATGTGTGGAGGAATTGTAGACCGCGAAAGTTTTTGGTGCAAGATGTATACAACGAAATTGTAGATGGCACAAGTTTTGGGTGCAAGATCTATAATAGCGTTTCAAACTGTAAATGACGGAAGTGTTGGGTGAAAGATGTATATAACGGAACACACGAGATAAGAATTTGATAGCGCTAAGTTAAATTATTGGAAAGGACATGCAAACTTTACGGTTTTTCCAATGGACGACTTTGAATTCATCTTGGTGCAAGAATTCCTTAGAAGTAACATAGTTGTTTGAGTTCCATGGTTAGACAAGTTGGTTATAGTGAGTGAATGGAAGATGTGGTTTGTGTGCACAAATGCACGAAAGCAAAAGGGTGGAGTGTAGATTGTCTATGCATTAAGCATGAAGAGAGAAATACAATGCTCTGGTTCACAGGTTTATATGGCAGTCATTGGGGAGATTGAGGAAGAAGATGGAGTGGGGACGCCTATTCCAACACAACTCAACAAGTTGTTCGATAATTTTTCGGACATGATGTCATATGAGCTACCTAAAATTTTCCCACCAAGGCTCGTTGTTGACCACCAAATTGAGCTAGAGTCGGGGATGTACCCACCCCCTAGAGCTCCCTACCGACTATCCAACCACAAGTTGGAAGAATTGAAGAGATAGTTAATGGATTTGATTGATGCAGGATTCATTCTATCTTTTAGGTCCCCATACGTTGCCCCAGTCCTCTTTCAAAAGAAGGAAACAATGGAACTAAGGATGTTCCTTGACTACAGGGCATTGAACAAGCAAACTATGAAGAATAAATATCCTTTTCCACTAGATGTGAACTGTTTTGACAAGCTAGCCAAATCCAAGGTGTTCTCTAAGTTGGATTTGAGGCATGGTTATTATCAGGTTCGAATCACAGATGGAGACGAACAAAAGACAACAACAGTGACACGATATGGAAGTTATGAGTTCCTAGTGATGTCGTTCAGTCTATGCAACGCTCCATCCACCTTTTGCACATTGATGAATGATGTTCTCAATCCATTCTTGGACATGTTTGTGGTGGTGTACTTAGAAGATATCATGATGTTCAATGAGAGTATAGAGGAGAACGAAAAGAATTTAGAGGTAGTCTTTGAGGCATTGCAAAAGCATAAATTATTCTTGAAGAAGTCCAAGTGCATTTTCGAGTAAGATGAAATACCCTTCCTAGGCCATTGGATTAGGAACAAAAGGATTCACATGGGTGTTGTGAACATCATTATGATCGCATATTGGGAGGAGCCACGCACCATGCATGATGTGAGGGTATCCCTTAGACTATTCAATTACTACCACATATTCGTAGAAGGCTACTCCAAGATCAATGCATTGCTAATAAATTTGTTGAAGAATGAGAGATCTTAGAATTGGACAGAAAAGATCAATCATTCCTTCAAAGAGTTGAAACACATAATTGTCTCTACCCTAATGTTGAAGCTACCTAAATTTGAGCAATCATTTGAAGTGCATATAGATGCCTAAATCTTTTCCATAGGAGGAGTTTTGTAATATCCCCAAGGATGAGCCCAGTTGTATTATGTATTGTAAACATGTTTTGTAGGCTGGTGAGCCGAGTTATAATAAGCTAGGAGGCTTATTTGGTGATTAGGCCGGAGAGCCTAGGTGTTAAAGGCTAGGAGCCTGATTTTGTATTTGTAATTATGCAGATCACTAATAAAATATAAACATCGTTGTGTGCAGACGGAACATGAAGAAAGAGTGATGGGGGACTAAGCTTCCAAAAGGTTGGGTAAGGGAGGAGGCTAAGTGTGTGGGCCTAGGGGCTAAGCTAGGGGGCTTACCTCTAAAGGGGATAATAATTTATTATTATTTCCTAAAGGCTAAGGTGGACATGTTGAGTGTTGTCCTAAGTTCATGTAAATGGAACATATGCTAAATGGAGTGCATGCAGCTTCATGAAGATAGGTGTCAACCTGGGCTCATGTAGTTAAAGATGAAGAAGTCAGCCATGTTGGGGGTTTTCTCACTCATTCTATCATCATCCGCCTAAGTTCACTGGGATCTGGGGCATCTAAACCATTTTTCCTCGGCGTCTGCCTCTGCATAACTATGCACAGTGAAGGAAACCCTCACAGGAAGATTGTTCATTGTCCATTCTCCCATCCTCCGTCTGAACCCAGTGAGAACCTGTGGACTGAGTCGCGACTTCTATGAATCCTGAGCATCCCATATTTTTATGTGTCGTGTGTGTCATAACTATTGGTTGTTGTGTCCATGCAGTTCCTTGGATGAGTGTGGATTGTTGCTGCCATCTGTTCCTTATGGAGGCTTGTTGTTGTCCTCCTTGTGCAGGAATGGAGTTGAGGAAGTAGGTTGTCAAGCCTGTGTGCAACACTCTCTCCAGGTGAGGGAGGTGGTTGTGGTTGAAGAGGCAGGTTGTTAGGCCTGTGGGCAACTCTCTCGAGGTGAGAGAGTTTGTTGGGAAGTGGTTTTCTCCCAAAGAGAGTCCAGCACCAACTACGAAGCTCTGAGAATTCCTGATCCAACCTGTTGTTGAGACCTTGAGAGGGAGGTGAAGCAACTGATGGACTGTGTGAAAGTGAAGGTGTATACTCTCGGGTGGAACAAGCATGTGGGGAATGAGAGTCCATGAGTAGTGGGCGTAAGAAGGCTCCTAGAGAGAATCCTTCCAGTTGCACTGTGCAGTTTCATGTAACCTCAGCCTAGTCTAGGAATCCCTTGCCTTGGGTGGAGCTTAGTCCCAGCTCAGGGGTGACCCACTGTTGAGTGTGATGAGCAACGTGGTCTATGGTTGGGAGGTTCATGGAAGGTCTACACGTAGTTGGTAGTGTTACTCTAGTTGAAAAGATAAGTATCAGTCTGTTCTTAATTTATATGTTATGCATGTCTATGATGCTTGAATGTTATCATGTATTCTGTTGCATTTATGAACTACTATTAATTCCATTTATTTTGTATGGTAGCAATAATTATGTGATTATTGTGATTAAGTGTTTTAATTCGATTAAAATGCATGTTATATATATATAAGTGTATATTCCGTAGTGGTAGAATTACCCAGTCTCTGTGGAGGTTCGGGGATGCTACAGTTTGGTCTCAGAGCTAAGTGAAGTGTTTGAGTAGTGGCAATGCTTGGCATGTTGGTGGCTGGGGATGTTACAAGTTTTGATGTAGGATGGGAACCCCATGGATTTCAAGAGAAGGAAGCTACAAGACCACGAATGAAGATACTCATTCCACAAGAAGAAAATGACCAAGTTGTGAATTTTCTATAGGTATGGAGGCATTACTTGCTAGATAGGCCATTTTTGGTCAAGAAAGATAATGTTTCAAAACAACCCAAGTTTTCCTCCAAACAGGCACATTCCCAGGAATTCTTGGCTGAATTTGACATGACCATTGAGTATAGACTCGACAAACTCAATATTGTCATTGATTCCTTGAGTAGGAAGGCTCATCTAGATGCACTTGAGGAAGATAAATCACCTACCATGATGGATGGGAGCTAGATTTATGTGTTAACATAGTTGCGAGAGAATATTAAGGAAGGACTGTAGGTTCATCTTGTAGCAAAGAAGTTAAATGAGGAGAATACGAGGAATTTTATCTTCATGATGGGCTCTTGTATTTCATTGAATTCCTCTATGTTCATAAGTCAATTAATATCGACAAGAATCCCTTGAAGGAATGTTGTGACTCCCCTTGGGCTGGCCACCCAGTACAATGTAGAGCACTTGTGTTGTTGGAGAGAGGATACTTCTAGGAGTGTATGGTGTGATATGTAGAAGACTATTTCCAAACTTGTCTTATTTTTCAACAAGAAAAGGGTTACACCAAAATGCAAGCAGGTTCGTTGCAACCTTTATTGATTTTGGAGAAGCCTTGGGAAAGTGTCTCAATCGACTTCATGACACAAATTATGGCATCATAGGGGTACAATATAATTATGGTTGTTGTTGATCATTTTTCCAAGATTACAGAGTTTTGATTCTGATGAAGATGTCTTATGGGGAAGAAGAAGTGGTGCATATTTTTTCAAACACGTAGTGAAGTATTGGGGTCTTCCATTGGATAGTTTGAGAGAATCTGAGAGTTCCTTCGAGGAAGTTCTGAACAACATTGTTCAAAATTATTGGAACAAAGTTATTGATGATATCCAACTTCCATCCACATAAAGATGGGCATATGAAACAAATCAATAGACTATTTGAGGAATACTTGCAACATTATGCGGAGACAAATCAAAACTAATTAGCTTGATTTGTTGGATGTGACACAATTCATTTATAACTTTCAAAAACATAATGCAATGGGCTATAGTCCGTTAAGATTGATGAATGTATAACAACACATCACCTAACATATGGTGATACAAGGATACTAAAAAAATATTCCATCAAGCTTGGGATTCATGACAAGTTGGGAGGATTGGTTGGATTTATCTCATGTACATTTGATGGATGCGAGGGAGGATGAAGCATTGGGTAGATCAAGAGGGATATGATTTGAAACTCAATGTAGTAAACGAAGTCTTCGTCAGGATGGGCAGGAAACAATTCATTCCACCAACCGAGATGGCTCCATCGCTGGTGAAAATAATACGAATGTCTATTCATGATACTTGAGAAGATTGGATAAGTCACCTACAAGTTGGACCTTCTCTTTCACATGAGATCCCACCACCTTGTCTTTCACATCAGGTAGTTGAAACCATGTCGAATGGACATGTAGGACACAGATAGAGTTGAGCCCATCTGTGGCCCAATGATGATTGTTGACCGACCAGAGTTAGAGGTTGAAAATATTTTGGTGTTCAAAATTTTAGGGATTGGCAGGAATCATCAACATGAGTATTTCATTGGTTGGGAGGAAAAACCCAAGGAATATGGTTGTTGGGAGAGTTGAGAGGCACTATGGAGATGGAAGCACAAGATCCACAAGTTTGAGGAGAAGTATGGAGGAGCATCGACACCGAGATTATCAAGGATGAAAATGAATTTGGATTAGGGAGGATATAAGACGTCGGGCTCCAAGGATAGGTGCAATCCATCTTGTCGTGCACTTGACCAAAGTCACACCATCGATCGAGTGGGAAAACATGATGTCCAACTGAACCAATGAACAAAGAGACTTATTATAGAGGGAAAGATCGGTTTCCTTAGGTGTGCAACACACCAAGGGGATATTTACCAAGGTGATGTGCCACATATGATAATCCATGGGAAAATTGACGAACAATTGTGGGAAAGAATTGGGTGCCCAATCTAAACAAATAAGTCAAATAAGGGAAGGAGGGAATGCTCATGTGAGTCGAACCAACTCACCTAAGGGACACACACACCTTAAGCAGTCGGTTGGATAAGTATGTGGAGGCACCTTAAACGAAGGTCGGTTGGATAAGTATGTGGAGAACTTGGTAAACGAAGGGTGGACTCATGGGAAAGAGATGTGTTGATTCATATGGGAAGGCCCCTATATAAGCACAAGTGTGAAGACCAAAAAAAGGGAAAATCAAGTTGTGAAGTAACACAAATTTGGCAACCGAGAGAGGGGTTGAACGAACTAAGACAAGGGTAACATGAAACACAGAAATGAAGGATGAGGGTGAGGAGACTCATCTAGCTTTCAGAATATTGAATGAATGGATTTGCAAGGTTACATGATGGAGGTTTGTCGTTCTATTTCACATAGGTGTATTGTTGGATATAAATTGAGCGGAATATCCTTGTAATATTCTTTGGTGTGACATGAGATGCAGGCTTGGAACATTGTTATCTTTGTAACAAAACTTGGGTATTAGGTCGATTTGGAGCCCAACATACTTGCGCATTCATTTAACTATTTACTTGACGAGTTCCATTACTTGTTGTATGTTCTAAGTATGGATGTTATCAATGAAATGTTAAATTGTAAAAGATTCTAAGTTTACGTGTAGTCCAGGTCAAGTAGACCGGAGTGACATCGTCATTGAGTCAAAAAGATGTACTGTCAAATGTTGTTGAGAATGTTGGGAGTCCACAATCCAACCAAACTATTTAGTGGCGTGCCAATATATCTTGTGATGGGCATAGCCATAATTAAAATGAGAGATCCGACTATTTTTGAAAGAACAACACCCCACCGAGTAGACAATGATGAGGAAAATAAACATGATGATGTTGAGCACTACCACCTTGCGCTAGTCATTCTGCAACCTCATTAGGAGATCCACATTCCATAGCCCAGGCTCAAGATAGATAGTGGATGACAAATTTGATAAGATGATTTAACTTAAAAGGTGGGAGTTTTTTATTTTCCCCATAGATTAGTTTGGTGAAATTGTTCACCATATAAACGCCTATCGACACAAAAAGGGCCCACCATATGGTTTTCACCAGATGAATATGTTGTGATGTTAATATAATGTTTTGTTTTTGTGATTGTGATGATACTCATAATGTCATTTTTATGGTTGTTCTTACATTTTCTATTCATCATGCATATATGGTTATGAAGACATACTTGTTATGATGTAGAAGGCTCATGTTTCCTAGTTTTGGTTTTATTTTATTTTGATAGTCACATTATCATTTTGATTGGTTGATATAAGGGTGTTGATCCACATTTTTTTATCAATGTAGTACATGCATTCCCATCCTTAATCTTTTTCTTTTGTGTTTCGTTTATTCTTGAAACCCATTAATTAATATTTTTCTCTTTTCAAATGCAATTGTGGGTCATACTACCATCAAATTATTATATCCACACACCTACAACCCCATGTATTATGTCAAGTATTTGTTTCCCCCTCTTTAAAATTTTCCAACACTTAGTCATTTTTCAGTGATGTGGGAGTACAACAAGTCACAGACCCACATTCCCGTAGGTCTGTTGACCCACAATCATGCTACCCTCAAACTGCACCTCTTACCTGTGCATCCTCCAAAATGAAATTTTAAACATCTCGTACTTAGCCATTATATTTAAAAGTGGATGTGGGAAAACTGATTATCCCATTCAATTTTTTCCCATATCTTCAGACTTAAATGCCAATCGATTTGCAATCCCACATTCTACAAAATGTATCTCTTATTTCCGTGACCCGAAAAATCACCCTCTCCCATACTTAGTCAATTTCATTACTTCAGATGCAAGGCCCTTTCACTTTACCTTTTCATCCCTATATGCTTGCAAAATCGCATAATCGCCAACCCACAGTCCCACAACCTACATAATGCACTTTCCATTCCTCATTATGTACATCCATACTTAACCACTTTTCATCTGCCACAACATCACATTACCACTTCCCATCATATTTATTTTCCCCACCACATCAGCCGCCACTTATGTGAACATATTGTTGTTATTAAAGTGGAGAATATCTCGTAAACCTTGTAATAATTTCAAAAATCTTATTGTACAAGCCAAAAAATTTATAAAATAACTACAACAATTAAATCATCAGATCAATACGTGGTAAAATAAATAAGAATTAATATTCCAAGATGTAAATATCGAAAGTAGCACCACCTATTTCCAAGACTAAAAAAAATGTAAATAATGTCAAGTAAGAGAAAATAATTGTATTGTGGGGATACACTCAATACACTTGGACGTGGAGATCAAGAGTTCCAGTGGTCATGAGCTTTCAATTACTACAAGGTCCTCCCTCCAGTTGAGAAAAATATGAACTTGGTTTCAACTTCAGGAATAGCCCTTGTTGGTTGTGTTCTAGAGGTAACATATTTTAAAGGACTCATTCGATGGTTTGTAGACAAAATACATTTATAGAAGAGAATAATCCAGATCTAAGGACAATAGCCTATTTCTTTATCTCCTTTAGTATTTACCAAAATTCTACAACTCCCCAAGCCCACCATGCAATTCAAGGGTGAATAGGATAATTAGTTCCTCAAACAATGCAAAGGAGGAGACGAGCTCCTTGATAAATACTTGGTCGACCCAAGAAATAAAACTACCTCTTCCAAGATTGAGTTAAGATCCTTGAAATACCCATACATGGAATTTACCTGGTTATTTTCTCGTATCATAGATTGGGGTTACATTATTTCTAGTGAAATCTCATTTCAATTTTGTAATCTGAAAAAGACCCAGAAATTTTATATGACATCCTGTCTTATTTTTAACGATATCCTATTGTCATGTGTTTGAGGACTTGCCAAGGGAAAAGAGCATCGATTCTAATATGGAACCAATATTTTCTTGGTACTCATCCTTGTGGAGGCAAAAAGCTCAGTTTCATTTCTACTCGGTTCACAATAATTTTATTTTCGGGTTTAAAAAATTAGTTTTTGGCCCTAATACATCGATATTGCCAATTGAATATGCCATCTTTCTTGCGAGGAAAGGAGTCTTTGAAACCAACAAATATTTTAGTATTATAATATTGTTTGGTTGTGAGGAGAAACATTTTCTCCTCCCATTTTATGTATGATACATGCATTTCGTTGCAAAATTTTGTAGACAATATAATTCCTGGGATATTTCTTCAACGAGAAGAGAAAGAAGCAATTCATCCTTCTGCCTTGGAAAATTAGAGAAATTATTGTAAAACACATATCCCACTTGGATAAACTTGCAGGTCACCTTGACTAACTCAACCTAAATGAAGTTGAACTTGTTGAGGGTTTTGACCCAAATGATATGCTTATTGCACATGTGGCACCAATTGGTTATTCTTCTTATTTTACTAAAATTGAACAGTTTAAAGAAGGGGGTAGAGATAATTTGAATCTCCCTAAAGTTTCAGTCGACCAAGCCTTCAATGACAAGGATAAAATATTCAGCACCAATGAGGTATACTGACAGCAAGGTAGAGAAGCAATGGATAAAAAACCCAATTCATAGAATGTGTCTCAAAATAGTACCCCAATAAGAACAAAACCTAGAGAAGTGTTTTGCAGATGAGAAAAACACATGTCAGAAGTTCATACATCGGAGGAGATAAGGACCCACCAAAGAAAAATCAAGTAAGAGAAGAGATGTCTGGTTGAGGTTTTTTGTACAGAGCCTTGATGGTGAGGCTAGAAAATGGTTTAGGGGCTTGACTCCTGGATCCATTGATGGGATTGAAGCTTTGGATGATTCATTCATGAGACATTGGGGGGATAAAAAAGATTTCCTTTACTATATTACAGAGTTTGGGTCACTTAAGAGAGAAGAGGGGGAATATGTTTCAGACTTCTCAAAGAGATTTAATAAGATGTATAATAAGATTCCCACTAAAATTAAGCCTACAAAAACCTCTGCCAAGATCACTTATGCTAGTGCTTTTGACCTTGAGTTTTGCCTCCTGTTGAGAGAAAGAAGAGCTACCTCCTTGGCTTATATGCAAGATGCATCCCTTGAAGTAGAATCAAATACATTGGCAGTTGACAAACTTAGGAGTAAGGTTGATAGAGACATAATAAAAGGTAGGTATGAAGCTTTAACCTTTGGTTCCTCTGCTGCCCACCCTCAAGTGGATGAGTTGACAAAACTCGTAAAATCACTTTCTCTAGAAATGGAGAAATTGAAATTTGAGGGAAAGAAGAGCTATAGGAACACCCAGAATACTGATAATAGGGGTAATTTCAGAAGACCAAATAATGCCCCTCAGATCATCCAGAAAGTTCAAAGAAATAAGGATATGGATGATAAAAAAATCCAAGCCCCTCTACAAAATAACCAGGTTATTGATGAAGAAGGAGAGGAAGAAGTAACTAATCATGAAATCCATTGTCTTGGTGATACCTCTTCATCTCCT
>SNQJ01S0004893.1:140769-157078 GCA_010110895.2 Picea sitchensis | reverse complement strand
TGGATTAGAAAAATTATAAACTAAAGGATGTTGCTAACAGTGAAATCAGACTAATCAGAATAACAACTAAGACTTAGCAAAAGAAATGTACCAACACATAATGAGACACACATAATGGGACCAATCAGAGAAAACAAATTTTTAAAAGATAGATGCATACGAAATCTTAGATTTTTGCATACTCAACAACATCTGTCTCTATTACACACATTATATTTTCTTTGGTGTAATATAAATGGTTGAAACCCCAAAATATAAAAAGATTCCTACCTCATCCTTTGCACTGAGCTGCGATTTGAGCTGTTGATTCTGCCATCTCTCCTGTTGCCATTGTTGCCCCAAAACCAAAAGCCCCATCAATGCAACTGTTGCCCCAAAACCACAAGCCCCATCAATGCAGCAACAATAGCAATCGGCCACAGAGCATTTGCTTCTCGGGTCTGGGATAGCAAAGAAGTTGCATGACGTTTCCACTAAGCTTCACACAGAAGGTCCTTCCCACTACTTTTCTTAGCTTTGGAAGCTACAGGAGAATCCGACGAGATATCATGATTTTGTTGTTTATCCTCTTTTACAGAGAATGGTTTTGGAAGACTAAAGTGGCTCTGCACACGAGGGGGTGGAGTTTGGAATTGGGGATGCTGCCATAATTAAATCCTTTGTTGAGGCTTTTGGGAGAAAGGAAAACCAGGTCCAGAGCTAGACTGTAATCATTTTTTCCAAAATTCATGACTAAAGCATGAGTTGTTTCAGACCCTTATTCTCGGGATTAATAGGTCTGGCAATTTCATCTTCGACGGAGGCAACGAATGGTACAAGAACACATAGCGGAGAAGGGATTGTTGTATTTAGGAATGGAGTATCTGGAGATGAGGAGGAGCGACACAGAGGGACACTACAAGTATATTGTAGACGTGTTCGGCAAGGTTACTTGCCATCATGTGCTTCTAATTACAGAAGAAGCACACCACTCCCTTCTGGAATATTCCTATACATTGAACAATGAATATTAGATCCACATATTATGGATTCCTAATTGTTTATGGGGAATGAAGATGAATCAATTGAAGCAATACCTTGGCATTTGATATTTCATGTTTCAACCCCATTCTTTATCTAATTCGAAAGTTAGAGGATGCTCATTTAAACCATGTTTATTATAATTAAATCATGGATTTTGTTTATGTTAATTTCATTAAGTAAAATGAAGATGATGATGGATGTTGTGTTAATGAAGATGATGATGGATTTGTATACTGATGGTTGTTTTCTTTTTCAATCCAGTTATGAGTAGAGTCATATTAAAAAAATTCCCCTAGTTTTACCTAGTGATTTTGTCTAAATTTTCGTTATAAATTTTGGATTAGTTTTAACTCTTTCAATCACAAATAATTAAACATTTTTGGTTTTTTAAATTTGGATGGCTACATAGTGTTCTAGAGCTTGTGCTCTCAACCCACTTGGTATAATTCTTTTGAATCGAATTGGTTTTCTTTCAGAGTCTGTATTTGGGATTTTAATTGGTTACCAGAATATTTAAAAGATCCTTGATATGTTCTTATATAGTTCGGGCACTTGGGTCATTTTTTAATTAGGATCCATAGAAATAGTGGACGGTACCACTCATGTTTAGATAATTGCATGGTTCTGTGAGGACTCTTATAGAGTACAAAGGACATAGTGTTTTAGCCTTTATTTATCTGCAAGATGTTTCAATTTCCACAAAAAATCCTCAGCTCCAAATCATCCCACATTGCCAGCTCCAAAGTCCAAGCTAATCACATCTTTCAACATTCCTCACATATTCCCACATTGCCAGCTCCAGGATAATCACCTTTACCTTGTGATTTTAGAAACTCGAAGCTCCAAATCTTCCCACATTGCAGTGTCTCCTGATTGAATGAACCGTTCGGGTCCCCGCCTGCATTGCTCCATGCAGATACTCCGCCAAAAATGACAATGACGCCATGAATGCCTCCACCATGTCTACTCCGCCTCTTCCTACTTCGTTGCCCATGCTCCCATGTGTGGTTTCCAATTCCGAAAACCTCGTCTCTGCTTCAAATCTCTTCGCCCTTCCAATCTCGTCAACGAAAAACAGAGGCATTGTCGAACCAAATCGAGTGAATTCTCCACGTCCCACCTGTTGGAAACCCAGATCACCCACCTGTTAAAACGCTAGCTTTCTTCGGACTCGCACTGTGTCTAGAACTCGTGTCTTCCGAGCTCCCGTTTCAGTGCTTTTTTTTTATCTCTATTTCCCCTCCCATTTCATTTTTGTCTGCCACTTATTGGAATTCCACATGCGGATCACATGTCATGTGATCTGTACCCACATGCATAATTGCTCCCAAATTTCATTTCACCTTCCCTTTCGGTCGTATTTGGATTTCATTTCATTTGCATTTTATGGTTTTCAAGTCCCTTATACTCCATGTCCCCGTTGTTAAATAAAAAATAAAGCGTAAGGTAGGAAGTTAAAAAAAAATATTTGGCCCAAGTGTTGTTAAAAAATCGCTCCATATACTAAATTGCTTTCATCCACTAAAATATTTTTAATTAATTAATCAAACATAGTAGTTGATGAATATAGATTTCTAAGTGGGTAAAATGGGTAATAAGTTACTGATTTATTTCTATTAAAAATGTGAACCGCCACGTCCTGCTCGAGTTCAGAACTAGTGGTGCCTCGGCTGGGCATGGTGGGACAGAAAACACTCAAAGGAAACATGTTTATCAATAATTAAGGAGGAAGAACCAGAGAGCAAGCCAAAGAAAGAGTCAGTTGAAGACCAGGTCTATCCTTCTCTTCCTGAGGGCACTAAACTATATGTGGGTAATCTCCCCTTTGACATTGATAGTTAAGGTCTCGCCAAGTAGTTCGAGCCTTCTAGAGGTCCGACACCCTTCCCTGCAAAGCCCTGCGAAGGAGGAATGGAGTCTTCCTTGGATGCACTGGAGTTGGAGGCCACTGAACCGAGCAAGATGCACTGGAGTTGGAGAACTCATTGGATGGAATGATTGAGAGGAACTATCTCTATCACTAAAATTATTTCATGATCATAATCTATAGCTATCTTTGTTTCAGAGATCTCCCACCAAATTCAGACTCGGTGCCTTGTGGATTCCTTTATCTCCCCTCATGAATAAATAATGAATAAATAGAGTTTCTAATTCCCGGTATAAACTTCTTATAGCAGTGAAAACAAACTAATAATTACAATAGAAGAATATATATGTATTAACTCATCCTTTTTTAACTCTCCTTCATAGTCATTAAGGTTTTGCAACCGAGGTGGAGGAGTTGTCATTAAGGTCTTCCAGCTGAGGTGGAGGAGTAGTTAGTTGTTTTGGCCAAGGTACCAGTCCACTTCCTTTGGCGTGATGCATTTCTAGAGTTTCCATCCAATATCAATTTTTAGATAGAAGATCTCAATGATAGCTATCACACAAATGAAGATTTCATCTACAAAATGTGTCATAAAAACATGAGAGGCTTCTGTTTCAATGACTTAGTTCCATTCTATGATATTCTCCAATTATATTCTCCTTATGTAATCAGTTAATTATAGATTACCAAACCCCACTTATAGATACAAATTCTATGAGAAGAAACAAACCATCAAAACAATGATATAAGAAATATTCAAGTATTTATACATCTATTATGATCTGCAATTATTTTGATCTGGAAAAGTGATATGTAGTACGTACTTCCATAAAAGATCACCTATTTTAGGTCTTTTATCAGATTTGCATCAAGGGATTGCATAGTTATGGTTGAATGTCCAAACATGATTACCTCTTGGAGGGACTCAAAACTAGGCAATATCAAACCTCCGATGTCTGCAATATCGTGAAAATATATTATGATATTGCAGTGAAGATGTCTATAATATCAAACCTCCAATGTATGCACATCATCAATTACCCAATTTAGAGATCACCCTTAGTGAGAAAACAAACAATCCTTCTATTACCTGCGTCTTTGACCTTTCTGGAAGCCATTGTGGCATAAATCGACCAATTCTGAACATCCTCCTTCAATTCGCCTTTAAATAAAGCTGGGAAAACCTCCTTTGAAAGGAGCGCTCATATGAATACATATAGCGAACCACATTCTCCGCATCTATGGTGAAGATTGAAAAAAAACAAATCTTTGAACAACGAGATGATATTGACGGTCGAATTCAAAGTGCTCGGAGGTTTGTGCGATACATCTGCCAACGATGAATAATTGCTCTACAAGATTGAAGCCATTTGATTTTGCAGAGAAAAATGGGGACGCAGGTTATATAAGAATGTCTTGTTAGATGGGTATTCCACCAGTTATGGTTAGACACATCGCAGGGTAGCGTGTACCGCCTACCATCGATTAGACTAGGAAATGATCACCATTATTGTCGATCATCTAGAAATGAAGAGAACTTCCAATTGTGGAAATTTCGATGAGTTTGGGTAAATGACTATCCAGGATTGTAATTCCAATGTAGTTTTCTTTGTTATCTTTCATTTTCGAGTGAAATCCATTTGGCAATCCTAGCATTTATTAATCCATTATTGTTATTTATTAACTTCCATTTTTTATTGTAGGACGTTTGGCAATGTCACATCATCGCTATTAGTATGTTAACTGCAACACATTTTACATCACAATCAATATAATGAGCTTAAGTTTATTTTCTGTGTTGATTTTTAATTAAAATTGTAATAAATTTATTTAATTTAACATTTGGCAAAATCTGAAAAACATGCTTCGGCTTTATCGGATTCAACTCTTTTCTCGGAGTGAACTCTTTTCTTTATCCTTCCATTGAACCGAGTCAAGTTGGTGGCATTGACAACGTTCTACAAGCCGTGGTCTTCTCATTTTAATTGACATGTATTATTATTATTATATATGTTGATATATCACTCAAAAGTTCTTCGTAAAAACATGTTCTTATACATTTTTTAATTTAATGTGGATGCCATTTTTTTTAGATTTATGTGAATTCTTATTAGGATAAGGTTGAGATAAATCTTGTAGTAATATTGATAAATTGTTAACATAGTGTAAATACAATTCCATTCCTTAAGTAAGGTGAGTAATAACAATGCAACACAATATACAATATAGTTCTTTTCCAAAATATATGCCCATTTTGTTCTACGTTCCCTTCCCCAGATTTATGCACAATGGTCAACATCATGCATAATGTGGAATGTTGGATGATAATATGGTTCAAGTGCCATCCCTTAGCATGAGAATCAAAGGATGTTGGGAAATTATTATTTTTTATTATAATAATTTCACATTATTTTAAAAATATTATTATTATCAAGATTGTTAATTATTAATTTATTATAATTTGTATGTATATAGTTAAATCAAGAGCAAGTTGCAAAAGAAATTAAATTCTATATATTATATGTATATAGTTAAATCAAGAGCAAATTGCAAAAGAAATTAAATTCTATTATTCTAAATATTTTTGTTGTAAAGTTGTTATTTATCAATTTATTATAATTTGCAGGTAATAATAAATTGTGTTTTTTAGGTGATAAAACTTATCATAATTCAACTTGTAGTTAGGATAATAGTATTTTATTAAAAAAACATATTATTTAAAATTGTGTTTTTTAGGTGATAAAACCTATCATAATTCAACTTGTAGTTAGGATAATAGTATTTTATTAAAAAAACATATTATTTAAAATAATTCTTTAGTAGSTGGAAAGAGTAAACTTTCAATTATGTTAAATGGTTTTAAGTTTTAAGGCAATTAATCTATTAAATGTTATTCCAAAATAAATTTAATCTAAATAATATTTAAAAAAAAAATCAATATCCCATTCATCCCTAATCTAATTACTTCTAATGATATAATATACTTTTATTAACATACAACCTTAACTTTATATATAAAACCAAATATTAATCCAAATTACAATTTAATCTCTTATAAAAGATAATAACTTATATTCAATTAAATTGTATTTTTAAAAAATTATAACAAATAATAAATTAAAAAAAATAATTTCAAACCTTAACTTTGGTTAACCATTGCATAGATTTTGCTGACTTACATAATTTCAATGATTCTAATCTCCCCACTCAACTTATAAATAAAAAATGCGGCATAGATTATGCCGACTTACAAAATTTGAATGATTCTAATCTCCCCACTCAACTTAAAAAATGCACGTCACGCATCACATTTAATTTAAAAAATGGCCCGCACGAAAACCGCAAATTAAGTCCATTTAGCGATCGGCAGCCTACGTAAGCATGACAAATATATCTCACCGACCATTTTGTTTTTACAGCTTTTTTCTACGACGGGCGGGCCCGTCGGCCACATAATTTTACTGTTCATTCTAATCATCACGAAGCAATTCCATCGCAGACTATTCTAATCATCACGAAGCAATTCCATCGCAGACTCTACGAGGGATGAAATGGGGAGGCGATGCCTAGTCACTCCCACACTACCCGAGAATGTACTGTAACTCTCCATCTCCGACGTCGTCTCCATAACTCCCTCCAAAGACCCCTTCAATTTTATTGTCATTTCCATGATCAAACTGCTTAACATTGCAACCCTGTCCATCTCCATAACAGCGATCAGAAGTTCGATGCTAAATCGTCTAATATTCGGAACCTCGTGTGATGGACGCGGTGCCTCCCGAAAACCTTTATAAGTTCCAAAATCAGCGAACTCTTTGTTACACCACTCGATTCTTCGAACACACGATCAAAATCAGATTTGGTTATGAACTTGAAGATCCGAGCAGCGAGTCCTATTGCTACTTCCTGATGCTCGCCTCGTTTCTCCATCACAAACTTCAAGACCTGACAAAAGATATCACAAGAAATTAATAGATCGGATGAAATTGTTGCCAGATCGAACTGCAGTGCAATACTGTAATTTTAAAACGAAATGCTATAAATTGAATAAACTCTTCTACCTGCACTGCGGTTGCACTGATTTTCCTCAATTCAACATAATCTGCCTCCGCGTATGCACATAGATTCCGAAGAATTCTGGCTGCATGAAAACCCTGAACCGGGTCGCCCAGAACAGAGATCAGGCTCGCTACCAAATTCGGGTGATCTCGCAGCTTAATTCTCATCATTCTTCGGCAGTTTTGTTTATTCTCGAGTGAAAGCAGAGCCAGGGCTTCTCCTGCCTTGGTCACGAGCTCCCTCGTTTCATCGTCGCCCAATCCACTTATAATATTAATATTAATCCTCTCCCTGTAAAACACAGAGAAGAGACTACGCAAAACTCCCCCAGTGCCGCCGATGCTCTCTCGGCCCTCCTCTTCCAGAGCAAGGCTTGTCAATGTGTCGATGGCCAGGAATTGCAGACCATGCGTCGTTATTTCTCTGTGATGAAGAACGTCTCTAAGATTGCTTATGGCAAAGACTATCTCCGAGATCCCTTTTCTTAAGGCCTTCCCTGTCGAGCCTGTACTGCCTGCCAGCATTCCCATGAGCTGCAGAGCGAGCTTTGCCGTCTTGATTTGGGATTCTGGAGCGTTGGAATTTAATTCTGTGAGTCCTATAATTTTGGGAAGTAGCCCTCGGCTGCTTCCGATCTTAGCACAATTGTCGTGTTCGTTGGCCAGTCCTTTCAGTATCCGCAACCCCAACAGACTGAAGACCGAGTAATCGTATGCATCCCCGTACTGCCTCGAATGGATTTCAATCTGTTTGCTATCATAAAGCAAAGACGCTATGGATTCCATGGACCCAGCGATGGCCGTCACCCTAATGCAATTCCGGTTTTTCTTGACTAATTTGGAGATGATCTGTGCAGCCGCTCTTCTAATCTCCTGCTCATGATGATTCTTCCAATTCAGTATCTCGATCAGCCTCTCCACCACATCTCGCTCTGTTCCAATCGCCCTCAAAGTCTCCTCCGCAAACCGATCTTTATTCGCAAGCGCGGAGAGAACTCGAGCCCCTGTCAGCTGTCGATCACCACCGCTGGACTTCAGCAGGTCCATGCTGTATGACACAAATTCCATCTTCAAACCATCGAAAACGCTTTCATTGACGCACCGCGAATATGCATCATAGAAAAACCGTCGAACCGTGCGGAGCTCTGATCGACTGAAACCATATTCTGCGTTAACCTCCCTGAGCAATTTTCGTGCAATAATCTTCCATTGCCAGTAGGCCTTCTCGAGCAGGAACAGAAGCGCTTCGGCTAGGGACAGGCCGTAGAAAATATTGAGAGCCGCTTTCCGATTCTTGGTATCGCTACCTGAATCTACGCCGAAGTCTTGCCTTGCTAACCGATAGAGGGACAAGGCGACGCATGTCGAAGCGGATACCAATTGAAGCCAAAAAAGCATCTGGCTGGCGTTTCTGGATATCGATAACCACCCGGTATAAGGCACCAATTGAACCTTAGACGTGGACCAAGTCCTCTTCAATAAATCATGATCACCGACACCAGAGTTTTCTTCCCGGATATTAATCTTCGGGCTCTGGGTTTTCTTGTGTATAAAGCATCTGCAGATTCGTCTTAAGATAAAGTTGCTGCCATGAATATGGAACCTGCGACTCAGCCGTTTAGCGTCATCTCTGAGTGTGGCCACAGACATTAACGTCGTCTCGTGTTGCCACTCGAGCTCGTGGCTTCGGCTGAAGATGCGAGCACCTTCTGTCAACAATATTATGCTCACGAACCAGAAGTCTATCTTTTCTAAAGTTACTGCGAAGCCTCCGAGGAGAACGACGGTGGCCCAGACGAAGGCCAAGGTTCCGAGCCCGCTGGCGGCCTTCTCCAGAATGGCAAGCCTGAGGGCAAACAACGTAATTTTCTTCTCGGGAGCTGCGACCTTATCACTGCGACTCCGGGACTCTCGAGCTTCAATTGTCTCCATCTGCGGTTCGAATGGAGAAACCAGTTTACGACCTTCATAACCGGCTGGTGAGGTAGCCATTATATCTAGTCGGACGCTTGGTGATTCTGCCTCGCCATCTGTAACAGGACCAGAATCTCTAACCGGTGATTTCATTATGCAAGACCGGCCGTCCGACCTTTACTCAGATTTCGAAAATGTCTGCAAAATCTCGTCTGAGAAAACTGAAATTATCCGCGTCAGTTTTATGCGTCTGCTACAATTGGTATCAACCAATCATGAATATACAATATCCCCGGCCTATTATTGACTGATACGCAACTCTATCTCCTTCAATTTCGAAGGCATCTCAACTCTCAGAAAGCGGTCGTCCGTTCATTCTGGTCAATTCAGTGCTACGGTGGTATTGATATGGCGAAGAGTTGGACGGATCTTGAAGCAACGTGGAAGCCTGATCACCGTATTTAATCGTATTTTATCTGATTGGTACTGAGAATCGAATCTTCTCAGGGATTTCATTCACCCCAAAACAAAACAGAGACTGATAGATTGATTTTAAATTTCCTTTACATGGCCACAAAGGCTGCCAGCCATACTCGAGTCGTGGGCAGCGCAATCGTTGAATAATACAATAATTTTATAAATGAGTAATCAATTTTATGCTATCTGCACTCGTCAGCTTTCGGCGACTTTAAATTGTTTGTGTGTAGCAACTTGTTGTATGAAACCATCTATTTCGTTCTTTCTATTTATTCTATACTTTCTTGGCTGTAAAGGTCCCAATTTCATTTTAAAATGTTATTTCTTCATCAACCACCATCTACTACTTTGACATGTCCAATTAATTATAGAGGAGAGCAAGATTATCCCATTTTATAGTTACACATTTATGCACGTTGTATTGTAGGTGGCTCGGATAAGAAACTTATCCTCCTTATGGTCATATTTGATTATACAATTCTAAGCTATTTAACCTATCCTCTTTACATTTATGGCTAGTTGTTAATGGATCAACCAAAACATCCTTATAAAGTGTATAAAGTCTTACATGAGAGAACATCCTTACATAGTTTTGCATAAGAGAATTATAATTTTTCAAAGGAGAAGTGTGGGGGTCATAGTAACCAAAATAGACATATAATTAGTTATCTCCATTGTTTCTAAAATTTAATAATATTTTATAAATCTCATAGATAGGAAGAAAGAAATAAAGTTTCCCATTATCTTAACTTTATAGAGAATACATAATCAATAAACCTGATCCTCGTAAATGATATGATGATTACTAATAATTCCAAGTTAGTGGGATCACACTCTCATTTAAACCTTGAGATTAGTGTTGTTGTAAGTATCTTACTTGAAAAATAATTCTATTTGAAATTCACTCTTGTAATATCTTAGCATAAAAGATTAACTTGAGCCTAAGAGGATAGGGGCTTCCATGTTTTCTAAATAGAATGCTTCCAGATATTATCCTTAGCTAATTACACGGGAATTTAGTTCTTCTTTCAAAGAAGGCAAATGTGAGGAAACATTTAAAATGTACTTGTGGGGAGGAAGACAATAAGTGTAAGTAATATATACATTGAAACCATTTAAATACATCTAAAACTTAACATTGTTTCTTCATCTCTATGCTCTAAGAAGGATGTCAAGCAATCTCTTCAAAACAGTAAAAATCCAAATATGGTACCTCTCCCACCTATAAGATGAATCTCCAATATTTTAAGTCTCCCAAATCTGCTAGAGTGAGTGGGCCTATTGAACCATGCACTTAGACGTGATCATTTACTAGAAAATAATGATCAAGACTCTCTCAATATGTGCATCTAGTTAACCTTACCCAAGAAAGGTCCCAAATCTCTAAATCACCGTAAATCTCTAACCCATATAATACATTGGACTTAAGAAGGGAGTCAAAGAATGTCATGTTATATGGGATGTCCTAAAAAGGAAGTTAGAAGCATTTATTTTTGAAAGTGTCAATGAACATTATATCTTTCATAAATGTAGTTGAGAAGTCATTATCAGACTAATAAAAGATCCTAAAAATTGGACACTAAAGTAAGTATAGGTTACATGGTCTTCATTAATTTCTCTTTTAAGATGAAATGCAATCAAGACATAATATCTTGGGTTGTGTTAAAATCATAACCTTAGTCTTACTAAGATTCATAACCAATTAGTAAAAATTAGAAAAAAACAAGCCAATGAATTTGAGTAACTAAAAACCCTTAAGAGAAGAGGCTTTACTAGAACCACATCATATATAAAGAAGAGTTAAAGAAATTACAATATGAACATATGAACTACACCCATCATTGTCATGTATTATCTCTCATAGAAATTGTTAAAGCTTATCATTGTAAATCCCTAATAAAGTAAAGAAAAGAAAAAACTCTACTTAACCTCTATAATATTTCAACTATAGTAAAAAAAATACCACAAAATTTTGAAATTGAGTTGCAACTCATTCATAAAACCTCATAATAATAATAATAATAATAATAACAATAACTTATTCATAAAACCTCATAATAATAGCAACAACAATAATGAAAAATTTCTGGATACTAATGTTTAATGTTTCATAGTGTTTTAAAAAGTAAATTCTTTAGTAGTATCTCAAAGGCCTTCAAAAATTCATAAAACGAGACTAGTAGACAATAATTATAAAATTTATGCCTCGTGTATAACATCTATTCTATAAACTTCGAAATTAAGAAGTGGATCTAAAATTTAGACCTTTATGAGATTAAGTTTATGAATTTAAAGATAGAAAAATTACTTTAATAACTACTATATATAACGAATTATATAAAATAAAAAATATATAAAGTTGAAAGAAATCTTTCTCTAAAACTTGTTTTACTTATACAAACTATAGTGTCATTTTTTTTATTTTCATGTTAAAAGTTTTGTGTGGAAAAATTATGATTTACAAACCTATATTGTATAGCATATTCTGTTTAGTTGCTTTCAAAATAATTAAAATTTATTTTATTAATAAATATCTACACAAAATGAAAATGGAAAGAGTGATTGAAATAAAACATAAAAATTTAATTTAGAATCAAACACATTTTTTTATTAAATTATATAAAACTATCCAACAAATACTAAAAAGAGAATATTTGATATAAAATGTATATTGAAAATGATTTCTTGTTATATATTAATGGATTTTTCAAAAGCCAAAATTATATTCATGAATCATTTTCTCTTTTTCAATAATATTCGACTAAGTATAAAAACTATTAAAAATATTTATTTTGATCTTTATGCAAGGTTTTTTTCTTTGTCATCCATACTCAAACCATAACATCAATTGAAATAAATCCAAATGATGTGTCATGAGACACTCAGATCCAATATTGTTCTAATATTTTTTCTTTTTTTCTTTGTCATCCATACTCAAACTATAACATCAATTGAAATAAATCCAAATGATGTGTCATGAGGCACTCAGATCCAATATTGTTCTAATATTTTTTCTTTGCCTTTTCCTGAACTAGGCTTCCACAAATCAATATTAACATGAAGAGTTTAATCATTATCATCCTAAAATATATCCGAGGTGTCCTTTTAAATCTAAATAATATCCCCTTCATCCTCGTTTCCTAATATAACAAGCAACATATCTCTTTTATCAACATCATTGATAGGATTGAAGGTTGGTTTTTTCCTATTCCCCTTGGGCCCAACATATATCGATTCACCTATCATATTTTCAAAATCTTAATCCAGAAGAGTTAATCTCAATACATGGAGTGCATTAGGGTAAACATTAATACATTGCTTTTCCTTGTGATAAAAGTTCTCAAAAGATGAATCAATTCCATTTACTATTATATAATATTTGAAAATTTCATCTAAAATATCAAGATCTCTTTCATAATACTATACATTATTTTTCCATTCCTCTATAGAAATTGGAGAATCCTCACTTATAATAACTATGCTTTTCGATGTTGTTATGTATGACACTCGAGAAGTTAGACAACGAAGGGATGGATTTTAGACAATTGGCTAAGAAAGTACAATGAAGGATCACATCCAACATGGAGATTTATTCCAAGACAAAGTGGAAGGAAATTACGTGAGGAAGAGGAAAGGCCTTGACTTTTCTTATCTAGGAATTTACTAGGCATTGTAAGCATAGCCTTGTAGATGAGGAATCCTAGGGGTTGTGCATGATTTGATATGTAAATATTCATTTGATGACAAACTCTTAGATTGATAATAAATTGAAGTTTCTTCTCCATGAAGGTTCTCCTTAAATTTATTGTTGTATTGTGTGATGAATAATGTGAGATTGATTATCTTTTAAATGTTTTGTTGATTGGTTAATAAGGAAAGAAATCTAGGTCATAATATTCATATGACACAGTCAATTTATTTTTAACATAATCCATGATCTAGATGCATTGGGTGATTCCAACTTTCCCACTGGAAAATGAATCGATATTATGTTATGAACCAAACTAAAAAATAGTCATTGAATAATAATCCACTTCGAGTAGGAAACCTCCTTTTACAATATATCCAATGTACAAAAAAAATGCTTAAAGAATTGAATCTCCTTTATTATAAATAGGAGATATAGTGAGCATGATGTAACCTACCGCTAAGTTGAACTAACCATAACTAACAAACTGATAATAAATTAGTATTAGGGACTTGACATAGGGTGTTTCTTCATGTAATTGAGGGTGTTTCTTCATGAACTACTCATTTTCCCATGCAACTTCTTCTAGAGTCATATTCTTCCACTTGATTAGGTACTCCATAATGGTTGTATTCTAAAGATATATAGAATGCCAATATGTCACATACCCACTACCTAAATCGGAGTTTTCTGGTCTTCTGCCGGACCAGAACCCCTAATTATCCATGGAGGCCCAACGTAAGATGGTTCTTTCTCTCTCCTTCTCCGTTCCCATGTGATCATGGGTCATGTTCATGGTTCAATTTGAACACAGTGCCTATTTGTACTTCGCGCCTCGATGCTATAGTAATGTCTAAACGTTCAACTCTGCAACTACCGAACCCCGGCAGGGCTAGCGACCGACCAATGGGGACGAATCCCTGCAGGGTCATCAAATGACCAATAGGAACAAATCTCAACAGGGTCAGAGAACAGCCAATGAGAAACGACCCCGTTGCGCGGTTAAGTGGAGCATAGGTGGTAGATAGGGAAATGCGACACAGTGGTCGACATGACAGGAGGGGCCCTACTTCACACGCCACACTATTCCGGACCCCCGCCCCCCCCATTAAAGGTAGAATGACAAGGGGGCTCCGGAATGAATCCTCAGCCATAGATCTGCGCAGGTGGACTCTGGCCATCCAGATCTGCTCGCTACTTACCTTTATGTGCATTCGTGCCCCAGCGTAAAGCTGACATCTCTACCCCACATCAGACGGTCATCCCAGACCCAGGATCCTCCGAGAGGATCCTGACCATCCGTCAGAGCCTGACCACATGCTAACATCTTGAGGTTTATAAATCTGGACTTCGGGGTTTGAGAGCACGGGGTAACATGTCCCTTCGGTATCCCGAATGCTGAAACGTCGAAGTGTTGAACGAACCTCAATCGGAGATTATCCTCTTAGGTTAAGCATTGGTCGATATGACCTCTTCCCATATGACCACAACCTCACTTCCGTCGGGATTTATCAAGGCAAGAGCCCGACCTATTGTCAACAGGACTCCCGAATCCCCGATTCCCGATTTCCCGAAACGGGTAATCTCTCAACACGTCACCTCCTTAAATCGAACGGCCCACAACTGCTCCGGGTTTTCCACCTTGGAGAGTCTAGATCCCTTGTCACCAGGACTCCCGATTCCGTGATCCTCGATTTCCCGTAATGGGAGATCTTACGATACGTGGCCTCCGTCAATCGGATGGCTTAGATCTACCTCGGGATTTTCACAATGGAAAGTCTCGATCTCTTGTCAATAGGAATCCTGATTCTGCGATCCCTGATTTCCCGTAATGGGAGATCTTACGACATGTGACCTCCGTTAATCGGACGACTTAGATCCGTTCCGGGGTTTTTCTCCCCTAATACACTGGAGTCTTAACCCTCGGGAAACTCCTGACAGATCCAACGACTGTTGGGTTCTTCAGCCAAGATCTGATGGCTCATAATGGTTCCTACCCATGCATTCTTCCATCACTCCCTGGGCATGGAAAAGATCCACAGTCCAGATACTCTCATGAACCTTGGGGATCTACGGTCCTAAACTCTTCGCTACCCACAAAGACACAGGAAAACCAAGTTGTAAGGAATTTAACGCCCTACTTTCTCCTACTAATCTAACGATCGTGGGTGACCGCAGATTCCCCGACGAAATCTCATCTGTCAATTAATACCTATAAGGTTAAGGTACCTAACACTCCATCTCCTCCTTACGATCTGACGGTCGTGAGTGACCACAGATCTCCCGACAGAATCTCATCCGTCGATTTGTTACTTCATCCTTATGTTATCATCTCGGTTTTTAAGAAGATCCTTCCTCCTCATGCAGAGTCACTAAGGCCTTACGCCTTCACAATCGCCTCCCCGGTTCTTGATGGGCTTTTCAAGGAAGGTATTTCTATGGGGAGGTTTACTCAGGGTATTACCTGAGGTATATAAGGATGTCTTCCTCTTGAGAACCAGACGTGAAGTCTGAATTTGATCAGTACGCACACAAATAACGAATTCATGAAGACATAAATCATACATAGTCTTTCCATATAAATATACAACTACTAGTACTGGTCAAAACACCATACAGTCATTCTTATAATGAAATCATTCACAGTTTCACAGCTTATAAGCATAATTATCAGAATAAGCACATATATATATATCAAGATCCCAGAGGCAAAACACTTATTAGAGATAACACCAGGGTCAAGAAACTGCTGAGAGGGGTGCTCATTTCCACCCAACCGTAGGCTTAGCGATTCCCAGCGGATTTACCACTAGCCACCCCCGAGCTGAGACCACGATGCTGTGAGACCGTGTCTTTGTTTTCCAGTGACCAGGAGCGAAGGTTGCAATCCTTCCTCTCTGCTATCACTCACTCTGCATATTGCCAGAGTTCTCCCCTCGCGTCTGCCCTCCAATTGCTTCTACCCCACGCCTTATCCTCTTGCGAGATTGCGTGTGGCACGATTACCCTCGCACTGGCCAGTCATGATGGCTCTATGGATGGGCGGTTCACCTCCCCATCCCTCATTAATTCCTGAGGAGCCATCTACCTACCAGTCTGCGAGGCATTTAATTCGGGGCCAGCGAGCCGCTTTTGGTTCTTTGGGCCAGTGGAGTCCAAATACGGTATTAATTCTCGGTGGAAGTTAACGCCACCTTTTCAGGTGCCTTCCATCGCCATCGTGGTCTCTTTTTCTGCACATCCCCTCTCAGCAGTCCTGCAATAAATTCAAAATGTTATTCA
>SNQJ01S0004893.1:122275-140759 GCA_010110895.2 Picea sitchensis | reverse complement strand
ATCATCCTTTCATTGTCATCCTTGCAGCTTTGCAATTCAACCATGAGACTCCTCACAATCTCGGCTGGATCTGGAGGGGTTCCTATTTCTCTCCTTTCGTCAGACTCTTCGTCTCTATTGTGGGAGCCTTCTCCCATCTCTTGGTGAGTCACCATACTCTGCGTCTATCGATTCCCACGGCTGATCGTCCGTTTGAGTGAAAAGACAAACGCTGGCTATTAGTCAAGAGTTAAATACGTTTTCATAATTTGCACATAATTTATATCTCTTTCACATGCATACACAGTCAGGTTCTCGTTTCTGAGTTTTTAATCCTGGACAAGAGAGTTAAGTTACGAGGTTAATCCTCATAGGAGTGCTTCGAATGGAGCTTATGCACAACTTTGTACACGAGCCCAATTAGGCTGAGTGTTGTAACCATGCTCTGATACCACTTTGTCACATACCCACTACCTAAATCAGAGTTTTCTGGTCTTCTGTCGGACCAGAACCCCTAATTATCCATGGAGGCCCAACGTAAGCTGGTTCTTTCTCTCTCCTTCTCCGTTCCCATGTGATCGCGGGTCATGTTCACGGTTCAATTTGAACGCAGTGCCTATTTGTACTTCGTGCCTCGGCGCTACAATAATGTCTAAACGTTCGACTCTGCAACCGTCAAACCCCGACAGGGCTAGCGACCGACCAATGGGGACGAATCCCTACAGGGTTAGCAAATGGCCAATAGGAGCAAATCTCAACAGGGTCAGAGAACAGCCAATGAGAAGTGGCCCCATTGCGCGGTTAAGTGGAACACAGGTGGCAGAGAGGGAAATGCGACACGGTGGTCGACATGATAGGAGGGGCCCTACTTCACACGCCACACTATTTCGGGACCCCCCTCCCCATTAAAGACATAATGGCAAGGGGGGTGTGGAATCCACTTGAGCATCGTTGATCATGATGAGTTAATCTCGATCGTTCAAGAGTTGCGTGTCCAATTCTGAACCCCCCCCGCATTAAAGGCAGAATGGCAAGGGGGCTCCAGAATGAATCCTCAGCCGTAGATCTGAGCGGGTGGACTCTGGCCATCCATATTTGCTTGCTACTTACCTTTATGCGCATTTGCGCCCCAGCGTAAAGCTATAATATCTACCCCACATCGGACGGTCATCCCAGACCCAGGATCCTCCGAGAGGATCCTGACCACATGCTAACACCTCGAGGTTTATAAATCTAGACTTCGGGGTTTGAGAGCACGGGGTAACATGTCCCTTCGGTATCCCGAATGCCAAAACACCAAAGTGTTGAATGAACCTCAATTGGAGATTAGCCTCTTGGGTTAAGCATTGGTCGATATGACCTCTTCTCATATGACCACAATCTCTCTTTCGTCGGGATTTATCAAGGCGAGGGCCCGACCTATTGTCAACAGGACTCCCGAATCCCCGATTCCCGATTTCTCGAAACGGGTAATCTCTCGACACGTCACCTCCTTAAATCAGACGGCCCACAACTGCTCTGGGGTTTCCACCTTGGAGAGTCTCGATCCCTTGTCACCAGGACTCCCGATTCTGCGATCCTCGATTTCCCGTAATGGGAGATCTTATTATATGTGGCCTCTGTCAATTGGACGGCTTAGATCTACCCCGAGATTTCCACAATGGAAAGTCCCGATCTCTTGTCAACAGGAATCCCGATTCCGCGATCCCCGATTTCCCGTAATGGGAGATCTTACGACACATGACCTCCGTTAATCAGACAGCTTAGATCCATTCCGAGGTTTTTCTCCCCTAATACACTGGAGTCTTAACCCTCGGGAAACTCTTGACAGATCCAACGGCTGTCGGGTTCTTCAGCCAAGATCTGATGGCTCATAATGGTTCCTACCCATGCATTCTTCCACGACTCCCTGGGCGTGGAAAAGATCCACGGTCCATATACTCTCATGAACCTTGGGGATCTACGGTCCTAAACTCTTCACTACCCACGAAGACACAGGAAAACCAAGTGGTAAGGCATTTAACACCCTAATTTCTCCTACTAATCTAACAGTCGTGGGTGACTGCAGATTCCCCTACGAAATTCGTTCGTGAATTAATACCTATAAGGTTAAGGTACCTAACACTCCATCTCCTCCTTCCGATCTGACGGTCGTGAGTGACCACAGATCTCCCGACGGAATCTCATCCGTTGATTCGTTACTTCATCCTTATGTTATCATCTCGGTTTTCAAGAAGATCATTCCTCCTCATGCAGAGTCACTAAGGCCTTACGCCTTCACAACCACCTCCCCGGTTCTTGATGGGCTTTTCAAGGAAGGTATTTCTATGGGGAGGTTTACTCAGGGTATTACCTAAGGTATATAAGGATGTCGTCCTCCTGAGAACCAGACGTGAAGTCTGAATTTGATCAGTACGCACACAAATAACGAATTCATGAAGACATAAATCATACATAGTCTTTCCATATAAATATACAACTACTAGTACTGGTCAAAACACCATACAGTCATTCTTATAATGAAATCATTCACATTTTCACATCTTATGAGCATAATTATTAGAATAATCACATATATATATATATCAAGATGCCAGAGGCAAAACACTTATCAGAGATAACACCAGGGTCAAGCAACTGCTGAGAGGGGTGCTCGTTTCCACCCAACCGTAGGCTTAGCGACTCCCAATGGATTTACCACTAGCCACCCCCGAGTTGAGAACACGATGTTGTGATACTGCGTCTCTGTTTTCCAGTGACCAGGAGCGAAGGTTGCAATCCTTCCTCTCTGCTATCACTCACTCTACATATTGCCAGAGTTCTCCCCTCACGTCTGCCCCCCAATCGCTTCTACCCCACGCCTTATCCTCTTGCGAGGTTGCGTGTGGCACGATTACCCTCGCACTGGCCAGTCATGATGGCTCTACGGATGGGCGGTTCACCTCCCCATCCCTCATTAATTCCTGAGGAGCCATCTACCTACCAGTCTGCGAGGCATTTAATTCGAGGCCAGCGAGCCGCTTTTGGTTCTCCAGGCCAATGGAGTCCAAATACGGTATTAATTCTCGGTGGAAGTTAACGCCACCTTTTCAAGTGCCTTCCACTGCCATCGTGGTCTCTTTTTTTGCACATCCCCTCTCAGCAGTCCTGCAATAAATTCAAAATGTTATTCACATTCATTGACCTTTTCCTCAAGGTCCATTTACATCACATATTCACATTTATGAGTTTGCCATAGTTCTTGGCCAGTCCAGTTATATTTACAAGATGGGGAAACATGGTGTTACACAATCTATATCTTTTTCTGGTTCAAGAATCAAATTATGTTCTTCATCTAATGGAAGTTTTGTCTACACTGCCATAGTTTCTCCCAAAACCATTTTTAGGAAAGATACATGAAAAACCTTATGAATGTGAAAAGAAGGAAAATCCAACTCATATGCGACTTGTCCAATATCGTGAATAATCTTGTAGGGTCCATAAAATTTTGGAGCTAATTTCTTATTCTTCTTCTATTTGAGAGTAGATTTCTCATAAGATTGTAGTCTCAGAAATACCTAATCACCCTCCTCAAATTGTATTTCATTTCGATGTTCATCCACTTGTTGCTTCATCATGTTTTGTTCCATTTGAAGGTTTTACTTGAGAATGGTAAAAGTTTCTTTAGTATTCTCCATTTGTGATTCTATTTCTTGTACTTTGGACTAGTCCTGCAAAACATATGAGATACTAGGAGTTGGATATCCATAAAGGGATGCAAATGGGGACATCTTAGTAGATGTTTAATAGGTTGTATTATACCACCATTCTTCTAGAGGGAGCCACTTCACCCATTGAGATTGTTTGTCTGAAGAATAACAACATAGATAACCCTCTAAATATTTGTTAACTATTTGTACTTGACCATATGTTTGTGGAGGATATGTTGAACTCATAACTAGTGTTGTTCCACTTATCTTCCATAATTCTTTTCAAAACTTTCCTATGAATTTTGGATCTATGCCACTTACTATTACTTTAGGAAATCCATGAAGTCTATGAATTTCCTTCATGAACACTTCTGCCACTTGAATTTCCATATATATACTTTGAATTCCACAAAAATGTGCATATTTTGTGAGTCTATCCACTACCACAAAAATGTTATCCTTTCCTTATGATTTTGGTAAACCTATAATGAAATCGATTCATTTCTCTTACCATATTTGATTAGGTATGTGTTAAGGCTTAAGTAAACCTGGAGGTTTTATTGTGTTTGCTTTATTTCTTTGGAAAACCTAACATTCTTTTACAAATTTTTGAATATCTTTCTTCAGTTCTTCCCAAAAATATACTTTTTGATCCTTTGATATGTTTTAAAGAACCCCGAATGTCCTACCATCTAGGATCCATGAGACTCCTTTAATATTTGTTGCTTCAAATTTGATTGAGGGCATAAAAATAGTATTCCCTTGTACCAAATGATATCTCTCTTCCACTCCCAATGTTTCATAAAGTTCATCCCTTCCTTTACACATTGTATTTTCTTTCTAGTACTATTGTCATTTTTCCATTCCTCGCGAGCTTCTTCCAACCACGTAGGAATGGAAGATGTAACGAAATATAAACTTGAGGCTTTTTCTATTATGGAAAGGGCATTTACCACCACATTGTCCTTCCTTTTTTTTTGAATTATTACAAAATCAAACCCTTGGATTTTTTTCTGCCCATTTTTGTTGCTATTTTGATGAAAATTTTTTCTCCAAAAAGTACTTTATGCTATCATTGTCTATCTTGACTTTAAAATTCCTCCCAATGAGATATCGTTGCCATTTTTTGTTGTGTGTAAATTTTTTTCCATTTCTCTTTCATATGTAGATTTCATCAAGTCATTTCTCTTGAATTGTTTACTTTCAAAGACCAATGGTATCTCTTATTTCATCAATACTGCTCAAATTCCTTGACTTGATGCATCACATTCAACTATGAATGTCTTACTAAAATTAGGGGTTGCCAATACTAGTGTAGAATACATGCCATCTATAACACCCTGTTTCCCCCAGTCTGTAAATATAACTATATTGGCCAAGGAACTATGGAAAACCTAAAAGTGTGAATGTTTGATTTGATGGACCTTTGTACAAAAGGTCGATGAATGTAAATTTTGTTATTTTAATATAAAATGGTTACGTGTTGCATGATTGCTGAAAGAGGGGATGTGCTAACGGAAGACCACAAATTCTATGAAATGTGGTGGAGGGGACCCATAATGGTGCATTAACCTCCACTGAACTAGTACCATGCTGTAATTAATTACTCAGATCATAACGACCCTCTGACCCAAGAATGAATTACAGTCAGGCTGATAGGTGGGAAGACCTCCTCAAGAGTTAATTAGTGGATGGGGTAGACCGCCCATCTGTAAGGCTTCTAGACCTGACCACAGACTAGGAATTCGAGCCACACACTACCTTCCCGAGGAAGGAAAAAAAGGAAGTGTGGTGGCCAGAGGAAGACCAACAGGAAAAAAATGCAGAGACGAGAGCGGAAACTCTCGGGTCCGAGGAAGGACTGAAAGAGGAACAATGAGTTCTGATCATAGAAAATATAGATTGAGCCAGGAGAAGGAGAGTAACCTTCGTCCTTATATATTTCTGTATTGGGAGAAGAAGAGTAACCTTCGTCCCTAACTTTCGTTGAGCTGGAAGTAAGAGGTTGAATCTCAAAGCATCGTGGCTTAAGCTCGGGGGTGGCTAGTGATAAATCCATTAGGAGTGACTCAGCCTATGGTTGGGTGGAAACGAGCACCCCTTTCAGTAGTCGCATCACACTCTATGGTTCTGATAAGTGTTTTCTTTCCTTATGCTTTGAATTGCAAATAATGGATGAATGCGAGTATTTACATGTCTATAAAGGGTTCTTTCTCTATATTAAATGATTAAGTTATGAGTATGCGTTCGTTCCCTTGAGAACCTATATTTTTTCTTGAATTTCCATAGGCATAGTTTAATCACTTGAAGGTGCTTTCCCCCAGGAATTTACATCACCGTTTCAGAGTCGGAGCAAGCCCTTGGGCATAGCTACCATTTTGGTAACCTCACAAGTTAATTTTCCTTGATTCATAGCTTAAAGCTCTGCGATTTGGGAAGGTGTTACCTTCAGACCAATAGTCTAGGAGACTCTAAACTTAGGCCTATTCCCTTAACCAAAATCCCGGCTAAGAGTGGGGATTATATCCCAAGAGTTATATGAAAATCCATGTGACCTGGGTTTGGGAACCTTGGAGCTCGAGGCTCCGAGATGTAAAATTGCATGATAGTCAAGTTGAACCCTGCAATTGCTACAAACTGATGATCTATGAACGAAGATCGAGGGTGGGTAATCATTGCGAAGCGCGAAGGTGAAAATAGCAGATGCATTATTTTGCGGACCACAACTTACCCTTTCTGTTGATCTCGACGGGCTGGAATATCAATGATCCCAGTTAGACTAGAATCGAGCGATCACTTTCCATATTGCGGAGGTCGAATTCTCTGGTAAAGAGAACACATGTTGGGGCCTCGCAATTTTTATGAACCGTCGATCGTAGTTGACCTTCGATATGAGTTTGACACGATCCCTGAAACACAAGGAGTGCGTGGGATGATGAAATATTCGAGGAGATAACGCTTTTAGGAGTGCAGACGAAACCCAGGAGATGGGCCCGTAGGAGGAGCAAAGGTCGAATCCTTCGAGCACTTAGAAAATATTCTAAGTCAGAGTAAGTCAGAAGCTCAAGAGGAGTGAAAGTGGTCATTGGATCACAATGTCGAGGATCAATAACCATATGATCTAAGAAAGGTGCACGAACCTTAGCACTTTGCACACGAGGGAGAAGAGAACTTACCAAAGTTCTGAAGTCTCGAATTAGTTTGGGATCATCCATCATCAAGGAGGACACATGATATAAGATGCATAACTCTGGAAGTCCATGGACTAGAAGGAGGTGAAATAGTTGAAGTAATTCATAGCCGTCAGATTAAGAAGGGACGCGGCATGAATCTGTGGACTCTGGATAAAGTCCTGAAGTAATTCATAGCCGTCAGATTAAGAAGGGACATGGCGTAAATCTGTGAACTCCTTGTAAAGACCCGAAGCAATCCTTGAACATTAGATCAATTGGACATGCGTCAGTGGATTATAGCCTTCAGATAAAATCCATTGGGAAAAAGTGTGAAGTTTTAAATTTGAGATCTCAGAAGTTCGGAGACCCGAAGGAGATCTCGACCGTTGATCGAGAAGAGGGCCACATGACCATTGATCTAGTTGAAAGGTCAAACATGCGAAGTACAAGAAGGACCATTGATTTAGGAGGATAGGTGTTTGCAGATCGTCAACTCTATGGTTTTCCTTGTTTCAAAACACTTCTCATTTAGGGTTTCCATTGCTTCCTCGAATTTTTTCCTAACACTCGACTTCATAATGTTCTTGGTTACTTCTTTTTGCTATCGAGTTTGTTTTTCTTTCATTTTTACCTTCTCAACTATCTCATTTGTGAGAGAGGTAATTTTTTAATCTCTCATTATGGGGTCATTAAAATATAGAGTAGTATATTCCCATAATGTCTCTTTCCAAATAACGTTGACATCCTTTGGGCCTGCCTCCCTCCATGTTGAAAACTTCTTTTCCTTTGACTATTATTTCTTATTGTTTTTTCTTTACTGGGGTTTGCTTCACTAGGGTTCCCCCTTCTATTTCTAAGTTTTGGACAAATGGGATTGTGTAGAGTGATTCTTCCCTTTATTCCTCTTTCTCTGCATCTATCAGAGGTGTTAAAAGAGTCAAGTTGTCTTGTATTACTTCTGGTGGGATCTATGTCTCATATCCCAGTTGTCTGTCTAGCTCTTGGAAGACCCATAACTCTGTTGGTTGATATTATAACTCAGTTAGTGTCGCCCCCCACCGATTCCACACCATATTGTTGTATTTTCAAGGCTAATTTGAATCTGTTCACTTGGTGGTAATGCGTTTCATAATTTTTGGTCAATTATCCATCTATGTGAGACATTTTTCAGGTTATTGACCCAACTTCTGAACATTTCCTCTATTGGCAGGGAGTTGGATGAGTCAACTGGTCTTGGGGAAAATATATTTTAATTATCTATAGTAGGAATTTATTTTATTGTGAATGTTGTCTCCCCGACTGGACTGATTTGGTCCATGGTGAGCCAAATTACCAGGGATGGAAATTTGATAGCCTACCCACTTTCTTGGCACTCTTTGTAGTTAATTTTGATTTTGGTAGATAAGTGTTCTTCTTAGTTGAACTTCACACTTGATTGAATAATCTGTCCGACGGGTTGAAACATTCACTAGTACAAAATGAGAGATAAGTGACCAAACAAATGACCAAAATCTGCATATAAATGACCTCTTTTGATTTGGCGATTATTGGTGGCTAATTTTCGGTCTCTTATCACGCGGCCAAAAATGTGGTCATATTTAATTTGGGCATTTATAGATTTTCTTGTGGTCATTAATTTGGTCATATATTTGTTTATTAATATGGTCATATATTTGGTCATTAATTGTCACAATTAATGACCAAATATATGATCAAATTAATGACCAAATATATAACCGAATTAATGACCAAATATATGACCAAATTAATGACTGCAAGACAAGATATAAATGACTAAACTAAATATGACCACATTTGTGGTCGTGTGATAAGAGACCGAAAATTAGCCACCAAAACTACCATTTGGTTATTTATATGCGAATTTTGGTTGGTTTTTTGGTCACTTGTATCTCTCATTTTTTGGTCACTTATCTTTCATTTTTTGGTCATTCTATATGCAAATTTTGTTCATTTTGTTTGGTCACTTATCTTTCATTGTTTGGTCACTTATCTCTCATTATTTGGTCACATATATGTCAGATTCACCGAGATGAAGGGCCATGTTTTGGGGGAAATTTGGGGTTGCTTTGGAGGACAAGGGGCCTTGGGTTTGATCTTTGAATGTTACGAAATTCATGTGGTTCAGGAAATTTTCATACCTGAATTTACCCCCCCCCCCCTTTGCTTCCTATAAGTATCCCTGCGAGCTAATGAATCATGGCTTCAATTTGGGCCTGATTTGGTTAAGGGACCCCTCGGGCTTGAAACCTGCAAGGTTGTTCCCTTGTACCAAAATGACACAATTCTGATTTCTTATACTTCAATGTTGTATCTCTTTCCACCAGCTTTCCAATACCTTTCGTTTTGAGAAAATCGGGCTCCAGATGAGCAAGATATGGCCCCTGAAAGGTTTAGGGAAAATGATGGTTGGATGGCTGATCAAGGAAAATTTTGAAATTAAATCACAAATATTGGTTGGAAACCATATTTGATAGGCTGTTACAGGCCTACATTCCTATAGCTGAAATGGGTTTCCCTGATTTGGCTTGATTTGGCCCTAGAGTCCCCCAATTAGGCGTCCCTTTTGGCACATGTTTCCAGGCCAATAAGTAGTATGTGACATTCTGGAATGTCCCACTGAAAATATGGGATTAATTTGTGAATTAGAATGCCATGGATGTATTATACACTTTTCCTCGGTCTTTTTGACTATTTACAGGAAGAAATCTACCTCTGTATGGCAAATTTATGGAATTAACTTGCCCAAAGTTCTTGCAGGGGGGGGGGGAATTTAAAATTTTTAATATAATTCTAAACTATATAACAGTTGGGCAGCTAGTGCAGAAACTTGGAGAAAAAAAAACAGTTATCACTATTTACAACAACATAACTTCTCCATTGTAATCATAACCTCTAATTCTTACTCGTTGTTGAATATGACTGACTCACTAAATTTGTCAGACCTCCAAATTAAGCTTAAGAATGGCGATTTCAAATAACACGAAATTGATTTTTTTAAAGGGGTCACATTATTCTTTTATGGTTTTATTACCTCCATTCAAAAGTTCTTGATTCTCATCCACCATTGATGAGATTCTTATCCACGGTGTTATTGGTTTGAAAACCATCACAATCCTATGACCATGTCAATGAAATTGTCACTGTTAGTATTGGAGTTGACTCTTGACTATAAGAGAGCCAAACCTAGCACATCTTTAATATTGTATTATTTTTGTGTGTTTCAGAAATAGGCGATGGAGATAAGAAAGGTCAAGAAATATTCAATATGAACAATAAGGATCATGGAAAATTTTCAGGTATGTAAAGATGTGTCATGGACCTAGAGGTTGAAGTACAAAGGTTTGGATCAAACTTTTATTTTATGGCAGTAAATGGAGAGTCGAATGCTAAATGTGACAATCATTTCATGTAGTTGCAATTGTACACATAACATGAAGAAAAAATCATTCATTGAAATGCTTTTAGGAAAATGCATAAAACATGAAATAAATAAAGGACTACAAACATCATGCATCTGTAGAGATGCATTCACTGCACAAGAACCTGAGGTTTTTTGAAATGTACACTTGAGTTTGAGAGGGGGGGTGAATCAGTGTCACAAAACTTTGGACAATTTTCGACTTTTCATAACTTAATTGAAAAACATATATTTATTTCAATTTCTCAACCAATATATAAAAGAATAAATATTTTATTTATTTATTTAACTTGAATGAATACATAAGATCAATATTCATCTTAAAACAATTATGAGAGACACAACTCTCTGTTACAAGACCTAGCTTGTAGCTCTCAGATCCAACTAAGAAATGAGGAATCCAACCCTCATAACAAGTCTCAACTTGTTGATCTCAGATCCAACTTAGATGTGAGGAATCCAATCCTCATACAAGACCCAACTTGTAAATATGCACCAACCTCATAGAATGAACCATCATTCAATCCATTCTATATAAATATATATACTTCAAAAAATTCAGCTACATCTTTTGTTCACCATACTTCCTTGTTTATATAGTCTCCTAATAGGTATGAGTTTGAAGCATTATGCCCGTTTGTTTGAACCATTACACCTCTTCATAAACCTCTTCATTTGAATTAATAATAATAATTTCTATTATTATTAGTATTATTAGTTTGATTTAAGGACTTCAAATCCCTTTTTTTTCATTTTATTTTGTTCTGGCTAGAAACCTGTCACCCCAAATGTTGCAAAAATCGAGTTCTACAGAGGCACTTCCTTCAAACCATGTTTTTCCTATGACCATATGCACAGAACCAAGGACTTATTAATTTAACCTTTGCCTCTTATTTCACCCAATCTTGTTATCTCCGAAGTGATATCTTCCAGAGTGTTAGATTTCGAGCAACTTTAATTCACGGTTTTAATCCTCATCGTTGATCACAATTTCAGATCAATGGTGTGATCATTATTTTAAAAGACTTATTTATCACATTTTCTTATCCTTATCTAATGGATGGGATTCAATCATGAGATGGACGGTTGTCGTTTCCTACAGTACTTCGTGGCTTCAAGAGTTTTTTCTTTTTATAAACTTCAACAGTAAAAATGTTATTTCGGAGCTTCGGTACTCCGGAACTCCGGGTTACTAGAATTCTAAGTAGTTCAATTCCTATGGAATGATAACCTACTGAATAAGTCATAAAGTGGTGGCGACCGCTTGTTGTTTTTTAACACCTCTGCTTACACTATCCTTCCATTATGCTTGATCAACGGTTGAGAATACTCCTGAAGTAGATCAAAAGTTAGCGTTACTTTGTGATTTACGCTTTACCCTATCCTTCCATTGTACTTGATCAACGGTCGAGAATGCTACTGAATCAAATCAACAATTAATGTTACTTCATGATTTACATTTACTCTATCCTTCCACTGTACTTGATCCGACGATTGTGACTTAATCAAACCTTGTGATGGACGATCATTATTTACTTCAGGACTTTGAGACTTCCAACCTTTGCAATATTTCAACCTTCTCGAGTACATTTCACCTAAGTATATAGGACAATTGATATTTGTTCTTCTATAGATGGATGATCCTGGCTTGTCCAGAGGTTTCAAACAAATCGACAACCATGAATTGATATGCAGTTGAGTGGACGGTTCTCATTCACTTTAGGAATTCGTCTCTTCGGGACTCCGGTCTTTGTAGTCATTCAACTCTTTAGGAGTAAATTTTGCCGAAGTTCTTATTATCACTTTCTACTTGATAACCTCCACAAGTCCAGGAGATAGGACTGTGGGCTTGACCATTCCAAGCGTTTGATCTAAAGGTCATGATTCATCCTAGAGGATCTTATATCATGGTTGTCATTGACTTCGGCCTTTGATGCTTCAGGTAGTTGTTGGTTTCACCCGAAGGACAAACTCCCGGAGTGACGTAACTTGTTGACATCAGTGCTGACTTGCCACTGGACGAGTGGTTGCCACGTGTCACTTATATTCGTGACTTACATAACCTTAAAGTGACAACTGGACCTAGACACTTGTCACCATCTAATTGCACCACATGTCCTTGCTGATGTAGTCTGCTGGCATGGATCCCCTGACACGACACATGTCCTCCTCTTGGATCTAACAACTGTGATCAGTTCTAGATCAATGGTCTATATTCATTTCGACCTTTGGGAATTTGGGTTATCCGTTCCAAATTATCAATTCGCCTAAAGTGAGATTACTCAAATAAAACTCGATCAACTTGAATTCATCTAACAACCCATCTTTGACACGAAAATCCTAACACGATCCAATGATTGTCGAGATTTTGACTATTTCAGGATCTCGTGAATTCTTGATCCAACAGATGTGATCAATTCTAGATCAATGGTCTAGATTCATTTTGACATTTGGGACTTTGGGTTAATCGTTCCCAATTCTCAATTTTCCTGAAGTGAGATTCCTCGAGTAAACCTAGAGCAACTTGAATTCATCTAACGATCCCTTTTTTACATGAAAATATCAACATGATCCAACAGTTGTCGGGATTTTGGTTGTTTCGGGATATTGTGAATTATTGATCCAACGACTGTGATTAGTTCTAGATCAATCATCTAGATTCATTTCATAATTCAGGACTTTGGGTTATTTCTCTCCCATGCCCCAATTCTCCCGAAGTGAGATTCACCGATTAAACCTTGTGTATCTTAACTTCATCTGACAAACCTGGTTTGTCCCGAAATCTACATCAATAGACATGATTCTCCCTTTATTATTTTGTAGTTTTACTATGGGGATTTCAATCATGATCGTGTTTCTGTAATGTTCTTTCCCTTATGAGATTTTATTAATGTTTCTTTCTTCTAATCTATTTCATCGCTATTTCTCCTGAGTTTTTTAATAACTATTTTTGCATTCATTTATGCATTGATCTTCAGTCACTAACCCTCCCGAGCTCTTAATTCCTTGTACTTATTTATTCCTTATGTACATGGATTCTCTACATGCTACCTCTCCTGAGCTTTAGAATCATAGGATCATTGTTGATCCTATTGTGATCAACAATGACCACGAATTTATTCTTCCACAAGGTGATCTTCCTCTGCCCCATGATGATCTTTCTTTTCTTCTGATTACTGTACATGTTGGACTCATGTTTCCATCAATGACAATATGTCCAACAATATCCCCTTTTTCCATTGAGGGAAACACACCAACTTCATACAAAAACTCCCCCTGTAATGATGCTTCTTTCTCCTCTGAAGTTACTCTGCCCCTTTGACATCAATGGCAAAGGGTTGCTCCCCCTATGATTAATCTATGTATGTATGTATGTTGCTAAACAAAATTTGAACTCGGGTAACTCCCCCTGCAATCATGCTCCGTCTTCCATAACTGAATGACTCCCCATGTGAATTTACTAACTACTTATCTCAATCCATTGGGATATTTGTGTTCAAATAAGTAGTCTTTTTGATACCAATTTTTAGTGATACCCATTTGTAGTGATCAAGTCTTTCAAACCTTAATCTAATTACTTTCTTATTTGATAACCAAAATACTCCCCCTGAGTTTTTACTGACTTTCCTTTGTCAAATAGAACAAGAGTATGAATTTTACTGATTTTGTTTTTTTGATCTGCTTCTTATTCTTATTTGATATTTCACAGGAATATCAATTGAGGATTGATACCAATTTTGTTATCAATTGATCTTTGCTGAATGATACCCCTTGAACTTATCTTTTACTTTTTTCTCTTCTCCCCTTATTACAAAAGTGACAAAAATGATCTTTTCTTGCTCCTTTTGAGGTCATACCCCCCTAAGATATTGCTTCTCTTTGTCAATTTTCTCCTTCTTGTATTCGACAACTAACCCTACCAAAGATTTTTCTTTTGACCACTAATCTTTAGATAATCAATATTTTCCATATGTTATTTTTAAAAACTCTTGGCATAATGCTTTGATTTTGTAGAAACCAATTTAAAACTCCTTTTTGTATTTTCTTTCTTTGGCTAACAAATTATGACATCATCATAATTTGATATTGTCCCATATTCTTCTATAGGCGCTTCCCTTTCTTGAGGTTGATCTATTTCATATTGAATTTCATATTCTTTATTAGGACCTTCACCCATCATTTTCTTATTATTCATTTCTTCATTTTCAGGTGTAATATCATCTTCTTTCTTTCTCCTTCAGATTTTCTTCTCCATACCTCTCTATGAGATATTCTACCTTTTGGAACTTCTCTTTCTAATTGTATTTTTGGAGATTTGTCATCTCCTTTATTCTTCCAACTTTTATTAGGTTTTCTCACTGACTTGATTGATTTATTTACGGATTGAATTTTTGAACTCCTGCAGCTTTGGGATTTGTGCCCAAACCTATCACAGTTGTAACATCTCATTCTATGAAAACTTTTTGTTGTGTTCCCAACAAAATTGCATCTCGAACATATAGTTAAGTGTTTGGATTTCTCTGCATATCCTATCTCTAGTTTCTTGTAGTCCATTTATTTATGGCCAAAGTTATGACAAGAAAAGCAATATCCATTGAAGGTGTTTCCACTATTGAATTTATTTTGTCTTGAGAGATCTGTGTTTTGATTTTCTTCTTCATTTTTACTTCTATAGTTTCCTTTCTTAACAAAGTTCATGGCTTGTAATTGGTTTGTGATTGCACCATTTCCTTTTGAGAAGGATGATCCTTTCCCATGTTTGTAAATGGTGTTCCACTTGTCAATGTCTTCTTTCTTCTTGTATCCAAGACCAGTTTTGTCATCAGCTGATCTTTGACTGTTCCAAATATTATCTAGGATAGTGTTGGCAACTCAACATGTTTGTTAACTTTTTATATCAATTAATTAATCTACATAGCTGCCTAACCAGAGTCATTTATTTTTATTACTCTTCATGACACAATTTTCGAAACGACAGTTGTAAGTTGTCTCTTTTTCCTATTATTTTCTTTCATGCTTCGTTCATGACTGGAAGCATGAATACGAAGCATGCAGATTTGCGACTGTGTTACCTTTATGTTCTAAAATTTCTTCAAAGGAAAATTGTTCATACAGTTCATTAATGAAGTTTGATTCCTTGCCATGAAGAGTTACTCTCTTTGTTTCGATCCTTTCAACACCAAGCATGCTTAGAGATTGATGGTTATATAAACAAAGGATCCCCACGATTTGATTTTTGGTATGGTTTTGTTTGATTCTTGGCTTTATGTTTCTTTTGCTGAACCTTTGATTTTTGACTTACCCAAACCTTGTGATAGAACCCACGATGCGCACACTTATTTTCATTTTAATGCTTTGGTCCTAGACTCATACTAGATGCAAAGGTGGCGTTGCGATTTGCAAGAAGACATCATCCCCAAGACTGGACTTGGGCTTTGCAAACCCTCTTCGCATGCTTTTCAATTAAACACCCATCTAATCGTTATGAGTTTATGTTCATACACCATTCACTGTTGGAATTTCACGAGCTCGGGTTATGGTTCTAGGCTGTCTCACAAACCCTCCCTATGTGCTATGTATGATTCGTTACCCTTTCATCCATTATGGATCCTGTTGTGAGAGTTGAACCAAACGACATTCAAACTTTGCTCTTATATGACGATGCCAGAGAAGATTTGGAGAGAAGTGGTTGCCTCGTTTTCATTAGGAAGTTTCAGGGTTTCAATTTACAAGTTGCCCAGGAATTCACTTTCTCTTTTGATGGGTGTAGAGTAAAGGTTGGTGATGTGCAACTGGAGGTTACAGAGGATTTCCTGAGTCAAGCTACAGGGCTACCTGCAAGAAGTCAAAGGTGGTTTAAAAATGAAAAAGTGGAAGAAGTTCCTTGGATCCTGTTGTTTACATCTCGAAAAATAAAAGGGTGTGATAAAGGTATGCCCATTTCCTTCCTAAAAGCTCGATGGCACAATTTTCTTGCTATGGTAAAGCAATTTGTTACTTGTGAGGGATGTTTCGGGATTGTGTTTTTGTACCATTTGCGTCTGCTTATGATTTTTATGGGCTTTCCTTTGAACATGCCGTATTAATTACTAAGGAGTCTTTATAAAATGGGCAAAAGATACAAAAAACAACGGTCAGATTCTAGCCTCTTCCATCATGGCATAGTTAAAATCTTTCTTATGCATCAATTAGAGTTACAAAATGACAGTTGGGATTCATTCATAACCCGAAACGGCTATGGTAACCCTGATATGGAGGAGGTAGATAAACTCGTGGTTGAGGAGACCCTTGTCTACCCTACAATGCCTCTCTCACCTCCCCAGACCTGTGTCTCACCTCCTTACATCAAACCCTTGATCGATCCAAAGGTTTTTGAACAGGCCTGTCAGCAGATTATACATCCAAATGACTGTGTTAAAAATTTAAAGAAACCTACAGGGAACAAATCTAAGACAAATATTGATATAAATTTTAAGAACAAGAGAGCTGGGAGGCTAATTTCAAGGAGGCTTCGTAACAAGTTGAACTCTCATGGGAGTTAGATCAGCACGATCGAAGTCCATGAGAGTTCGGACTCTAAAATAGATAGGTTCCTCGCTGCCGAAGACCTTCATTCATTTGATCTATACCTTGATTGGCCCTATAAATTTGTTGATAATTTACCTCCTTGTCTGAAAAACAATCCAGAGTTTCCTGGTGTTAAATTGGTCAAGGAACCTATTGTCCATGTGGAAGGTGTGTCGGTTCACAATCATGTTTGTTCCCATGCAACTGCCGCACAGTCAAACTGTGAAGTCTGTCTATCATGGATTGATAGATATTATACTGATATCCCTATCCTGTAGTCATAGGTTAAGGTTTTAAAGGATCAGATCGATGTTTTAATGAGTGAAAACTTGAGGCTCAAGTTAGTTATTCATGGGAAATAAAAACGTATCAAGACAACATGAAATGTAGTATTTAAAAACGTTGAGGCTGCAACAACCATCATAAATTCCAAAGTTGCCTGATACAATTTGATTTCATAGATGAAGGTATGATTCTTCATCTTAAAATATGATTATTTGTTAAAAACTAGATTGCTTTATTTTACAATAAATTGGATTTCATTTACTAAAATAACTAGCTACAGAATCACAAGATTATGTAGCCAGTTATGTTAATTCGAATTGTGTAAATTAATGGTTAGAAATGTATCTAAAATCTTTCTATTTTCCTTTTCTTTCAGGATATTTAGGAATCCATGATTACAAATTGATTTGAGGCATCCTTGAGACCTTACAGTCATATCTTTGATGCATTTTGTATGAACAGAAATGAACTATTGTTAGTTTTGGAGGATTTAGTAGGATCAGGGTGGTTGCATCCCCCTTTATTTTTGAAATAAATATTTGATCTGAGGAACATAAACAATTATCTTTTCTGAGGCCTTTATAAACCCATCATTTTTGTAATTAGAGGCATCTGGGCCTGGGGCTTATTGTGAACAACTTATACTCAAATTTAGACATAACAAATATTTACTTTATGCTTTAGTCATCTGTGAATGTTGTTGTGATCTATAATCTGTTTATCTTGGTAATTGAATGACTGCAGATAGCTTTCGTCTTCGCAGATTGTTTTGTTGTCAAGATAGATTTTTCTTCATGTTTCACGATTTTATGCTTCAGTTTTATCAAAACAATTGAATGATATTTTAGTTCATATTATGAGGATTACCTTAAATATGTGGATTGATTAAATGCAAGCTGTAACTGTAGGATTTATCTCATGTGTTATCACTTGCAGTCTATTATATCACTGTAATTATTTTGCGTCCTGTTGTTTTATCAATTAAATACACCAGTCAATGCACAGTTTAGCGTTTGTACCAAACAGTGTGAGGATGCACATCAGATTTATCTCGTGGATGGACTAATGCATGATTTACACAAACAGTTGGACGCATACTCCTCAAATGATTAATAGGTTAGTCTGTTCTTTTATTTCATTTGTTTACTTATTATAGAAGTTCTTATATATAGTATAATTTTCACTATCTATATCTTTCTGTTTAATTAAGTAGTTTAATATTTGATCTTATGAATGGATATAAACAAGAAAACAAATAAAAAACAAATAATACTTTTACTTTCTTTATTTACTTTTATTAAAAGAACTATTTTACATTCGATTTTTTTTTTTATGAGTTTAGATTAAAACTC
>SNQJ01S0004893.1:111043-121764 GCA_010110895.2 Picea sitchensis | reverse complement strand
ATATATACTTCAGTGATTAGTAATTAGTAAGTTATTTCGTTTATTTTATTTATTTTTCATTTTATTCAGGACTCTAGATTGGCCAACAGAGCCATTAAACCCATCAGAGTGAATTAATCCAAATAGGGGTTAATTAGACAACCCCAGACCAGATTTACTCTTCCAGTTGATGAACGGTCAATTTCGCCCGTCAACAAATGGCGCTAGAAGGAGGGCCTGAATACTATTGATGGAACGTGGAGGTCACAAGACTCCTCCCCCACCTACCCGCTCACCTTTAGTAACAAGAAGTCGTTCTAACGACAACATTGTCCCTCAAACAAAAACCACATCAAACAATAATCTACGGATTAGCGTTGAAGTAGTAACTCCAAACCCCCCAGGGGCCGATGTACAAGAAATTGTTCGTCAATCCCTCCTAAGGACGTACAGTGCTTTGGCCCATATTAGACAACCAGGTCGGCCTTTGAATCATCCATTAGACTTCTTTGATATTAAGGAGCAACTTGAAGGTACTGATCTTACCCTAAACCCTGCGAATCCAGATCACATCCTCACTCCTTCAGCAGGAGGATCTGGTATTCCACCATCACCACCCCCTTCATCTCCTTCTTCTTCTGGAGAAGAATCATCAGACGAAGTCACTTCTTCATCTCAGCCTTCGACACCACCCACACCTATGGAAAATTTGAATAAACCCACCAGACCTTGGCTCGATCAATATGCAGTGGCCATACCTGGGCCCCAACATCCTTTGCCTAAACATCCAGAGAAATGGCTCCCTAAATTTGACCCAGATTCCAAGCAGATTGTTGAGGATCATATTAAAAAATTCATGCTAGCCATTAGGCTCCGTAGTGTTGAACAAAAAGACGTAGTATGTAGAAATTTTTCGTATACCTTTGAAGGCAATGCCTCTACCTGGTACTTTGCCCAACAACCCCACACCATTGTGTCTTGGGATAGATTCAAATCCTGTTTTCATGAGAAATTCGTAGACAACAAATCTCCTGAAGTCCTAGTCATGGAACTCTCTAGTTTAAAGATGAACCCCAAAGAGAAGATAAAAGACTTTAATCAAAGGTTCCTAACATTAAAAAATCGAATCCCCACGGATTCAATGCTTGCTGAAAATCTTATCGTCGTATACTACACGAAATCCCTTCACCAAAACATAGCAATTTGGGTAAAAAGGTCTAAGAAAGCCACATTATTAGAAGCCTTTGAAGAGGCAAGTCAAATCGAGAAAGACATTCTCAGCCTAAAAGACAATGTCTGTAATGAAGCATAGACTACTTTATCCTCCAAGAAGAAAATCAAAATTCTTCCTAGACCTCCCCAAACCAAAACTCAATCAGATGGTTTAGATCTAGAAAGTTTACAGAAGGTCGTTAAGAAGTTGTCAAACCAGGTTATAGATTTGAGAAGATTAGCTGAAGAAGCTTCTTCAAGCAAAGGGCCTTACAAACTCCCTTTTAGAAAGACTTTTCCCACAAACCGGCCTAACTCAAATTCTGAAGGCCTAAATCTAGAAAGCTTACAGTTTTCTATTCAGACGATTCTAGAGGCACATGATAACTTGATTCCTCATGAGATTCCTAAAGACATGGCTGAACAAGAGATAGTGGAAGCAGACGAATCCTCTCCCAACATTTTCAGGCATTTCTCGGATAGCATTTTTCAAGCTAATTTCGAAACAGTGCATCCTTACAATACCAGGAGTAAGACAACAAATAAATCTTCTTCTGAAATCAGAATTAATGCACCTCAAAAACAGTCTAAACCAATTGAAACTAAACAAAATTCAGCAACTCCAAGTTTAGAGTATGATTTGATTGAGGATCTAAAAAAAAATTAGATCTAATATTTATGTTTACGAATTATTGAAATTTCCTTTTCTTCTGCAAAAGATGTTGCAGAATATTGCAGAAAACAACAAAAACAATAATCCGAACAACAACAAATTTGTAGAAAACAACCCCAAAACACCTAAAAAGGTCTCCGTTAAAACGACGCTAGAGTCTTTTGATAAAAGATACCTTGTTGTAAAAAGTGTAACAAATGTAGATAAACTAGTTTCAGGGGCTGCGACTAAAAAACAACAAACTTCTGTTGTTAATACTCACAGAAATGTCCCACCCTTTTTGTTGACTTTTGAAATTTTCAATAGAAATGTACATAACTGTATGGTAGATTCAGGTGCATCGTCAAACGTAATTCCTTGGTCCGTCTGCCAAAAAATTAATGTTGAAGTTCAACCTTCCAGTCTGAAAATTATTCAGCTTGATCGGACTAGTGTTAAAGTAATAGGTGACTTAAAAAATGTGCTTATCAGATTATCATCTAATCCTAAAGTCCATCAGGTCATTGATATTATTGTCATTGATATCCCTGAAGTATATGGTTTGTTTTTAAGTAGATATTGGTCCGAACAACTACATGGTTATTTTCCGATAGATTGGTCTCACTTATGGCTTCCTTAGAATGGAAAGCCTAATAGAATCAAGGTCAATCATGAGCGTTATCTTAAGTTCACGGTAACTGATTTAAATGATCCTAATGAACCATTCACTGCTTCTGCCAATTCACCTGAAATCCAGGGGATGAATACTTTTTTCAGCAATTTCATGGCTAAAACTTCTACCATTACCGATCCAGAACAATAGTCCGAAATTATGACATGCACACAATCAGCAGCCCTCTCTCAGTGGTCACATGCACCTGACGAAAATAAGATCTGGTCTCTTTACTTCGATGGATCTAAATCTAAGGAAGGAGTCGGTGCAGGATGTGTGCTCATTGATCTAACAGGTAATAAAAATTTGATTCCTTGTCACTTAGAATTTGAATGCACAAACAATATGGCCTAATACGAGGCACTCCTACAAGGTCTCAGAAAATAACTAGATTTGAGGATTCATAATTTGATAGTCTTTGGTGATTCATAAATTGTGGTTAGACAGGTAAAAAATTCTATTCACTATTTATCTCCACACCTGAAAAGATATCAAACTGAGGTATGGAATTTAATGAACAAGTTTTCTGCATTTAATATTAATTATATTCCGAGATTGAATAATTCTAAGGCTGATTTGTAAGCTAATGTCGCCTCTAAACTTTTTCCTACAGAAGGCCTTTCTTCGAATGCGTTTTCTGTCGAGTTGTTGTTCAGACCATCTGTCTAGGATAACATCACAAATTGGAGAGTCTTCAATGCCGATCAACAGATCATCAATTTTCTACACATGGAAGAGACTTTCCAAGGAGCAGTTATCGATGAAGGTACTCACGATGAAAACCTTCACGATTTTACGATAATACCAGATCCAAGATCCCTGGAGTCCACATCGGATATCGTAAACTCTATCCCAAAATCCGTGGTTAGATTAGAAAGATTTTATGATCTTCACGATAAATTCATAAAATCAGTGAATTGTAAAACGAATAGTTCTTCCTTGACACATGAAAAAGTAAATTTAGGAACTAAAGATAACCAACAGTGCATCAATTTGGGGATGGGATGTTCTGAGTAAGAAAAGACAACATTTATTAAGTTGTTTAAGGAATTTAAAGATGTCTTTGCTTGGACATACGACAATCTAAAGACCTTTGATCCTAACATCATACAACACATTATTCCCATGAAACCCCAGACCCAACCTTTTCAACAAAAGTTAAGAAAGATGCACCCAAAACTTGAACCAACAGTCAAGAAAGAATTAAACAAACTCTTGAATGCTAAAATAATCTTCCTGGTAAGACATACACAGTGAGTCTCTAATCTTGTCCCTGTAAGGAAGAAGAGTGGTGAAATCTGACTATGTGTCGATTTACGAAATTTAAACCGAGCGTCTGATAAAGACAATTACCCTAGTCCTCCCATGGAACAGATCCTCCAACAAGTATCTGGTTTTGAAATATTATCGCTGTTGGATGGTTTTTCAGGGTATAACCAAGACCTTATGTCTCCCCCAGACCATCTCAAAACCACTTTTCATACTCCATGGCGTACCTATGCTTATAGGAAAATTCCCTTTGGGCTCATAAATGCCGATGCCACCTTTCAGAGAGAGATGGATATCTCTTTCCATGGCTTAATCAATCAATTTGTAGTAGTTTATCTATATGATGTCACTGTCTTCTCAAAGAATAAATGAGATCATCTAGCTCATCAGAGATCATCTAGCTCATCTAAGATCTGTTCTACAACGATGTCGTAAATACAGTATTTCTTTAAATCCTAAAAAATATGTCTTTGCAGTAGAACAAGGTAAGCTCCTCATATTTATTGTATCAAATGAAGGGATGATTATTGACCCTGAAAGGACCCAAGTCATTTCAAAACTGCCCCCTCCCTCTTCTAAAAATTCCATGCAATCTTTCTTAGCTCAGATAAACTTTGTTAGAAGGTTCGTCCCCAGCTTTTCAGAAATGGTTAGACCATTACAAAATTTAATAAAAAATGATGTACAGTACCATTGGGGACCTCTAGAAAGTCAAGCTTTTGACTCAATAAAAAGGCTATAGTAGATGCTCCTTCTCTAATGAGCCCTGATTTTTCGTGAGATTTCACTCTCTACACGTTTGCCTTTGATTGGTCTTATGCTAATGTCCTAACTCAAAAGAATGTTGAAAACAATGAAGTCCCAATTGCCTTTATGAGCGCAGCCTTTAAGGGAGAAAAACTTAATTACCCAGTAGTAGATTAGCAGGCTTATGCCATTTTTAAAGCAGTAAAACACTTTCGATCTTATCTATTGAAATCTAGGACGAAAATCATTGTCCCTTACCCTGTTATCATAAATTTGTTAGTACAAAAAGAACTGGGTGAAAAAAGGGCAAACTAGGTCACATCCTTACAAGAATATGACATAGAAATTACCCCAACACAAATTGTTAGAGGCCAAGGCTTATGTAAATTGGTTGCTGATTCAACTATAGGACAACATAATGAAACTGATATGTTAACTCAAGATCAACACAGTAAAAATCAAATCTACTGTGCACAAAACCTTACTAGTCCTTGGTATGATGACATCAAGTTTTATCTAATACACGGATCAACTCCTCGTCACCTTGATCCAAAAAAGAGGAGAGCACTGAGATTAAAATCTGCTTCTTTTCAGCTGGTAAACGGTATTTTGTTTCGCCAAAATTTTGATGGAATACTTATGCGCTGTCTAGAAAAGATGAAGCAGATAAAGTCTTATTGGAATTACATGCAGGGGAAGCTGGTGGGCATTTGGGTGGAGACACCACTGCCCACAAAGTATTAAGAGTAGGGTATTACTGGCCTACTCTTTTCAAAGACGCCCATGCCTTGTGCCGCAAGTGTGTAATTTGTCAAAAGGCATCTGGACGAGTACAGAAACCAACATTCCCGTTGCAACCTGTCTCAGTAGATTTCCATTTCCAACAATGGGGCCTTGATATTATAGGCCCAATCAATCCTATGTCCTCGGAGCAACACAAATACATCATAACAACCACAGATTATTTCACTAGATGGTTCGAGGCCGTGCCATTAAAAGTTGTAAACACCAGCCATGTAATAACCTTCTTGAATTCAAATATTATCACTCGTTTTGGTATTCCTGAATGCCTAGTATTTGATAATGCTTCTTATTTTTCATCTCTCGAAATGAGTGATTTCACTTTTGAAAAATGAATAAATCTAAAATATTCTGCCAGCTATTAGCCCCAAGGAAATGGTTTGGCAGAATCAACTAATAAAAAACTAATCAAGATCATCAAGAGAACGGTCTCCGAAAACCACAAAAATTGGCATAATGCACTATTTAATGCAATTTGGGTTGATGGGGTAACTCCTAAAACTGTTGTTGGTAATTCCCCCTTTTTTCTCATTTACGGCAGGGAAGTGATTCTTCCACCACATGTCCTTCTCCCATCTCTGCAGTTATCACAGAAGGTACAGGAAGAAGATTGTCCCCCATTGGAGAGTCGAATTAATGCTTTGTTAAAGTTAGAGGAGGTGAGGGCTCAAGAAAAATGAAAATTGGATCAACATCAACTCATTGTCAAAAACTGGTTTGATTCCAATTCTTCCTTAGACAAAAATTTTGAGGTAGGTGATCTTGTCCTTAAATGGGACAAAACTCATGAGGGGAAAGGAGAGCATACTAAGTTTCAAAACCTGTGGTTGGGACCATTTTTGATTGCTGAAAAACTAGGTCCCAGTTTTTTCCGCCTCTAGAATTTAGAGGGACAACCAGACACCTTTCTGGTGAGTGGCCAAGCTCTCAAAAGGTATTTTACCCGACGACTCTCCAATACACCTTCTGTACATATTTTTCTGTTTAGATTTCTTTGCTTTCCAATTTTTCTTTGTTGTTTTGTTTTGTTTTCATTTTAGTTCATCGGTCCTTTTGAGTCAAACATTCCTGTATTACAGTCTAGCTCAGACAAAGAGAAACATAATGATTCATCTCGAAAATAGCTGTCAAAGGCTGTCAGAACATCTATTGCTGTCCGTCTCTGAAATTGTAGGCTGGTTAAATGTGTCATTTTGTCTGAAATTCGATTCCTCGGTTTCAATCTGCACTTGAAAGTATTCACGAATATTTTTAAAGGTCTCTTTACGCTGTCCCTGCTCTTTAAGAAAGCAACTCAATGATGTCTCCCTGTCCTTGAAAATTAGTTCTATCAATGAACTGTTTTTCATATCTTGATGAAGGTTTGCTAGAAAAATTTAAAGGCCTGTGGAAATATTAAGTTGTGTTAAAAAACTGGAATTTTCAGCGTCACCCTGCTCTATTGAATATCTTTAAAACTATATCAGAATGTGAATAAACTCTCAGAGAGCTGTGGGAAGTGTTTGTAAACCCGCCGGAACACTGAACAGGTCTGCTGGCAACGGGTAAATACATGCATGGTGCCAAGATAACTTCGCTGGGGTACTGAACAGGCCTGTTGGCAGCGAAGCGATGTTAGGTAAAAGAAAATTCTCAGGTATAAACCTTGTTTTGGCCATAAGAATCCTTCACTCTGATTTGAAATTTCTTGGGTAGGATACAGACGTCAGAGTGGGTTAATTGACATCCCTGTCGAGGCTATGGATGCCTACTGGCAGCAGTGGCCCTGTCAACAGTATTGGAGATTTTAACTTAAACATCATGGCTTTCTTTTGTTAAGTTTGTCACAAGATTTCATTCTTTTAAATGAAAGGTATCTGAAACTGGGATGCATCTTGTTCTTTTTAAAGATGTCCAAATAACCTTGCAGTTGTTCTCCGATTTGAAGTTTTTTTAGAATTCTCTAACCTGAACTAGTTCGTATTGCAGAGATAACTTCTTCTCCCAGCATGTCACCATTGTTGGCAGCTCAACATGTTTGTTAACTTTTTATATCAATTAATTAATCTACATAGCTGCCCAATCAGAGTCATTTATTTTTATTACTCTTCATGATGCAATTTTCGAAACGACAGTTGTAAGTTGTCGCTTTTTCCTATTATTTTCTTTCATGCTTCATTCATGACTGGAAGCATGAATACGAAGCATGAAAATTTGCGACTGTGTTACCTTTATGTTCTAGAATTTCATCAAAGACAAATTGTTCATACAGTTCATTAATGAAGTTTGATTCCTTGCCATGAAGAGTTACTCTCTTTGTTTTGATCCTTTCAACACCAAGCATGCTTAGAGATTGATGGTTATATAAACAAAGGATCCCCACGATTTGATTTTTTGTATTGTTTTGTTTGATTCTTGGCTTTACGCTTCTTTTGATGAACCTTTGATTTTTGACTTACCCAAACCTTGTGATAGAACCCACGATGCACACACTTATTTTCATTTTAATGCTTTGGTCCTAGACTCGTATTAGATGCAAAGGTGACATTACGATTTGCAGGCAGACATCATCCCCAAGACAGGACTTGGGCTTTGCAAACCCTCTTCGCATGCTTTTCAATTAAACACCCATCTAATCGTTATGAGTTTATGTTCATACACCGTTCACTGTTGGAATTTCACGGGCTCGGGCTATGGATCTGGACTGTCTCACAAACCCTCCCTGTGTGTTGTGTATGATTCATTACCCCTTCATCCATTATGGCTCCTATTGTGAGAGTTGAACCAAACAACATTCAAACTCTGCTCTTATATGACGATGCCAGAGAAGATTTGGAGAGAAGTGGTTGGCTCGTTTTCATTAGGAAGTTTCAGGGTTTCAATTTACAAGTTGCCAAGGAATTCACTTTCTCCTTTGATGGGTGTAGAGCGAAGGTTGGTGATGTGCAACTAGAGGTTACAAAGGATTTCCTGAGTCAAGCTACAGGGCTACTTGCAAGCGGTCAAAGGTGGTTTAAAAATGAAAAAGTGGAAGAAGTTCCTTGGAGCCTGTTGTTTACATCTCAAAAAATAAAAGGTTGTGATAAAGGTATGCCCATTTCCTTCCTAAAAGCTCGGTGGGACAATTTGCTCGTTGTGGTAAAGCAATTTGTTGCTTGTGAGGGACGTTTCAGGCTTGTGTTTTTGTACCATTTGCGTTTGCTTATGATTTTTATGGGCTTTCCTTTGAACATGCCGTATTACTTACTGAGGAGTCTTTATAAAATGGGCAAAAGATACAAAAAAAAAAGGTCAGAATCTAGCCTCTTCCATCACGACCTAATTAAAATCTTGCTTATGCATCAATTAGAGTTACAAAATGTCAGCTGGGATTCATACATAACCTGAAACGGCTATGGTAACCCTGATATGGAGGAGGTAGATAAACTCATGGTTGAGAAGACCCTTGTCTACCCTACAACACCTCTCTCACCTCCCCAGACCTGTGTCTCACCTCCTTACAACAAACCCTTGATCGATCCAAAGGTTTTTGAATAGGCCTGTCAGCAGATTATACATCCAAACGATTGTGTTAAAAATTTAAAGAAACCTACAAGGAACAAATCTAAGAGAAATATTGATATAAATTTTAAGAACAAGAGAGTCGGGAGGCTAATTTCAAGGAGGCTTCGTAACAAGACGAACTCTCATGGGAGTTCGATCAGCACGAGCGAAGTCCATGAAAGTTCAAACTCTGAAATCAATAGGTTCCTCGTTGCAGAAGACCTTCATTCATTTGATCCACATCTTGATTGGCCCTATAACAATGTTGATAATTTACCTCCCTGTCTGAAAAACAATCCAGAGTTTTCTGGTGTTAAATTGGTCATGGAACCTACTGTCCATGTGGAAGGTGCGCCGGTTCACAATCATGTTTGTTCCCATGCAACCGCCGCATAGTCAAACTGTGAAGTCTGTCTATCATATATTGATAGATATTATACTAATATCCCTATCCTGCAGTCACGGGTTAAGGTTTTAAAGGATCAGATCGATGTTTTAATGAGCAAAAACTTGAGGCTCGAGTCAGTTATTCAAGGGAAAGAAAAATGTATCAAGACAACAGACAATGTAGTATTTAAAAACGTTGAGGCTGCAACAGCCATCGTAAATTCCAAAGTTGCCTGATACGATTTGATTTCATAGCTGAAGGTATGATTCTTCATCTTAAAATAGGATTATTTGTTAAAAACTAGATTGCTTTATTTTACAATAAATTGGATTTCATTTACTAAAATAACTAGCTACAGAATCGCAAGATTCCGTAGCCAGTTATGTTAATTCGAATTGTGTAAATTAATGGTTAGAAATGTATCTAAAATCTTTCTATTTTCCTTATCTTTCGGGATATTCAGGAATCCATGATTACAAATTGATCCGAGACATCCTTGAGACCTTACAGTCATATCTTTGATGCATTTTGTATGAACAGAAATGAACTGTTGTTAGTTTTGGAGGATTTAGTAGGATCAGGGTGGTTGCACCCTCCTTTATTTTTGAAATAAATATTTGATCTGAGGAACATAAACAATTATCTTTTCTGAGGCCTTTATAAACCCATCATTTTTGTAATCAGAGGCATCTAGGCCTGGGGCTTATTGTGAACAACTTATACTCAAATTTAGACATAACAAATATTTACTTTATGCTTTAGTCATCTGTGAATGTTGTTGTGATCTACAATCTGTTTATCTTGGTAATTGAATGACTGCAGATAGCTTTCATCTTCGCATATTGTTTTGTTGTCAAGATAGTTTTTCTTCATGTTTCACGATTTTATGCTTCAGTTTTATCAAAACAATTGAATGATATTTCAATTCATATTATGAGGATGACCTTAAATATGTGGATTGATTAAATGTAAGTTGTAACTGTAGGATTTATCTCATGTGTTATCACTTGCAGTCTATTATATCATTGTAATTATTCTGCGTCCTGTTGTTTTATCAATTAAATACATGAGTCAATGCACAGTTTAGCATTTGTACCAAACAATGTGAGGATGCATAACTGATTTATCTCGTGGATGGACTAATGCATGATTTACACAAACAGTTGGACGTATACTCCTCAAGTGATTAATAGGTTAGTCCGTTCTTTTATTTTATTTGTTTGCTTATTATAGAAATTCTTATATATAGTATAATTTTCACTATCTATATCTTTCTATTTAATTAAGTAGTTTAATATTTGATCTTATGAATGCATATAAACAAGAAAACAAATAAAAAACAAATAGTACTTTTGCTTTCTTTATTTACCTTTATTAAAAGAACTATTTTACATTCGATTTTCTTTTTCTTTTTCACGAGTTTAGATTAAACCTCGTGATTTGTACACATTGTATATATGAACTGGATTTATATAATT